>UESW01003063.1:0-124057 GCA_900491605.1 Calamus simplicifolius | reverse complement strand
TGACTTTATTTGTTTCAATCTTTTGAGATAGAACATTGAAACATCCTTTTCTCTTCTTGGTTAACCTGCAATGACCTTTGTCTTCACAATAAATACATTAGTACCATACTTAATTATTTTGTAATCATCAAAATCAACACAGGGTCAACAAATAGCAATGCCACAAAATCATTAGTTCAAACAAGACTAAATACTCCACCCTTTCTCTCAAAGAAAAAAGTAAGAAAGCTCACAATGCAGAGCATATTAATAATAAATAGAAAAAGGAGTAGCAACAAAAATTTAAAAGATCTCATTTTAATATAGAAATACATGTCAAAATTTTGCATGCACAAAGACAAACATTATATAACAAACATCATGCACATTCCCCAAACCTTATACATTAAGATTTACCATGTAAGCTTCACCAATAAGAGAGAATTGCATGCACTAACCTAATTACAGCTAACTATGTTTGAAATATGTTTCCAAAACCATGTCGATAGACAAATGCAGCTGACTAATCATCCTCTACTCTTAGTTTACAAACTATATTTAACCAAAAGTTGATTATAAGATCCACTAGTTGAACCCTAACAACTAATAATAAAAATTAAATGAACAAAAAATAAATTGGTAGAAATTAAAAGTGCAAGAAATTAAATTTTGAATTATATAAAAGTTTTGACTACAAGAATTTAAAGCAAAGATATTGAAATAAAAATTTAAACTAAAATAAAACTGTAACAAAGACTGAAAATAGATTGGCACAACCTCGTTGAAAAGATGGCCGGTAAACGTCCTCCTTTCTTCAAACTCTTTCGAGCAGCGCTGAGTTTCTCTAACTTCTTCCTCTTTGGATCTTGATTTGAAGCTGGTGTAGGTTGAAAGATGGCATAGTAGCAGAACTGATACCCTTTACTGTACCCCATCTTTAGATGATTTGATCTATAGCTCTGAGGGTCTTTAAATAGATTATACTGTTACTATTTCAGACTTGATCTACTCCTGATTTGACTGTGATTGTATCTTGGTATAATCTGCATGTGATCTGTATTCTAATTCCCCCATATTTCTTATTTGTTTGCCCATTCTTCCTTCTTTGTTCTTAAATCAATCCAGCCAAGCCATATTCTTCTCTTTTTAGCCTGCTTTCTTTTCTTTTCTAATTTGCTAAGATCCAAATGCGCCTCAGCTGGTCTTTCAATCATGATTCGGTCAGATTTTCTTCCTTCTTTGAAACTATATGCTTTATTTAAAAATATTTAGTTTAAAAATACTTAAATATAAGATTATAAATATTATGAAGATTGTAAGGTTATAAATAGAAGTGTAATAATTATCATAGTTATTATAATAATAGTAATAGTGATAATAATAATGTAATTATTATAAAATACTTAATTTATGAGAATCTTTAATTAATTATTAAACAACATATTTTAAAGGATTTTATCACCATTATCTCTTTAAAATACTTAAATTAAATAAATAATTATGGATTTATCTGTGAGCACCTGGTCTGCAAGCTTAATAAATCCATATATGGATTAAAATAAGCCTTCCTCCAATGGTCTTTGAAGTTTTATGAAGTCATCACTTCATTTGGTTTTGAAGAGAACATCATAGATCAATGTATACACCAAAATATCCATGGGAATAAGATTTGTTTTCTTGTGCTATATGTGGATGATATTTTGCTTTCGACCAATGGTAAAGGTTTGCTATATGAGGTGAAGCAATTCCTCTCAAAAAACTTTGATATAAAGGATATGGATGAGGCATCTTATGTCATTGGCATTAAGATGCATAAGGAAAGATCTCGAGGCATTTTGGAATTGCCTAAGAGACCTATATCAACAAAGTTTTAGAGAGATTTCGAATGAAAGGTTGTTCACCAAGTGTAGCACCTATTGTGAAGGGTGATAGATTCAACCTAAGTTAATGCTCCAAAAATGAGTTTGAGCAGAAACAAATGAAGAACATCCCATATGCTTAACTGTTGAAAATCTGATGTAAGCTCAGGTCTGCACCAAACCTGACATTACATTTGTTATTGGGATGCTAGGAAGATATCAAAGTAACCCAGGTGTTGACCACTGGAAGGCTGCAAATAAGGTAATGAGATACCTCAAGGGATAAAAGATTGCATGCTTATGTATAGACGTATTGATAATTTGAAGGTAATTGGGTACTTTGATGCGGACTTTACTGACTATGTTGATTCACAGAAATCAATATCTAATTATGTATTCATGCTTGCTAGTGGAGCCGTGTCCTAGAGGAATGCAAAGCAGACTTTAACTGCTACTTCCACTACAGAGGCCGAGTTCATATCTTATTTTAAGACTACCTCGCATATTATATGGTTGAAGAGTTTCATGTCTGGGCTTAAAATTATTGATTCCATTTCTAAGCCATTGAAGATATATTCAACTACGATATTTATGGCTAAGAATAATAATAGTAGTTATTGAAGTAAACACATCTATATTAAATATTTAGCCATAAGAGAACATGTTAAGGAAAAGAAAGTGGCCATTGAACACATCAGTACTGAATTAATGATTGCTGATCCCCTAAAGGCATGCCACTAAAGAACTTTAAATAGTGAAAATGCGACTTGGTTCCATGATGTGATTTTCATTGTATGTACATTTGTTGTTTTAATAAAACTATTATTTACTTGATGTCTTCTCATTCAATTTTGTGCACATATTTATTTATTTATTTATTTTAAGAAAATATCATTAAAGTTTGGACCTTGAATAAACAGAGAGTTTATTCATTAAGTTGTATGGGCTTGAGAAATGCAATGCATTATAGTACATGAAAGATAATACTCATCTTTAGAGGACCTATCGTCATGATCCATGTATTTTATTTCTCATTATGTTAAGTAATAGAATACATAAACCAAGTGGAAGAATGTTGGATATTTTCATTAATATCGGTTGCAACCAAATATGGAATGTGGTCCATGATATTCCACAAAGTCAAAGATATAAATAAAGTATGAATTAGGAAACTAATTCCTTAATTTAACCACGGTTTTAGCCCATGATTTTGCTCTTTGATGGATAGAGAAAATAAAAGGAGATAAACAACCTGCTTTGGTTGGTCCCCCTAAGCCTACTCTTCAATTTTTACTTTTAAAATACATCATCATTGTGAGAAGAGAAAGGTTTAGAACTGCTTTTCGAAACCAAACACAATCAAATCTGAGATTGAATGTGAACGGCAATGGCGGAAGGTAAATTTTGGTCCAATTATGCTTATGCTTGTTTATATAATTTAACATGCAAAACATGTTTAAATCTTCATTAAATTTTATCAGACTATACTATAGCCAGCATAAGCTCTAGTCACCCATCTCTCTAATGACTCAAAACCACCCTAGCGCTCTAGTTACCCATTTCTTTGATGACTCAAAACCAACCCATCACCCAGCCAAACACCAGAGGAGACTTATTATTTTATCTAAAACTGATCCAAAATTAAAATAAATTTATTTTTATAAAAATAAAATAAAATATATAAGTTGTATTATATTTTTTAAAAAATAAAAATATAATACAAACTATAACCATTGAAAAAGAATAATTCATACAACTTTTAAAAAAATTAATATTTTTTAATTCAAATTTATCCAATTGAAATTAAATTTTAAAATCTTAAAACATAAAACGAAATCATATCTGATTTTTTATTATTCAATATTTTTTTTCCTATTCAGCTGGCTTGGTCTTGAATAGAGCAGAGTGAAGAAAGCAGATTCATATAGCCGACCCATGTAGTTGGGAAAAGG
This sequence comes from Calamus simplicifolius, assembly GCA_900491605.1. Classification (NCBI taxonomy): domain Eukaryota; kingdom Viridiplantae; phylum Streptophyta; class Magnoliopsida; order Arecales; family Arecaceae; genus Calamus; species Calamus simplicifolius. The sequence continues at coordinate 120,267 of UESW01003063.1, read as the reverse complement.
CTTAGATGAGTTGAGTTGATATTTTTTCCTATTTAGCTCTCTTATCCAAAAAAAAACTAGGCTAAACTATAGTATTAACCATTGAACTTAGGGGGTTATATCACTTTGATCTTTGAACTTCAAAAAATATGCAAAAGTGATTATGAACTTTTTCTTTTTTTCACTTTGATCCCTACCGTTAAATAAAGAAGACACCATTAGTTTTTGTCCCATATGGCAGCACACGTGGCAACACATGTGGCATTCATATGGCAAAGTCAATTTAAAATTTATGATTAACCCATTAACCCATTAACCCAATATCTAATAATTAATAAAAAATAAAAATAACTTCTTTTACTACCCCTTCTTCTTTCCTGCGCTGCAGCCTCCTCCATCCCCCAGCTCCGCCCCCCCCCCCCCCCCCCCCCCCAAACTCCCTCCCAGCCCCTGTCGTGGCCCCCTCCCTCCTTTGTTTCTCATCCCCCGTGACCTCCTTCCTCCCCACGCTCCCTCCTCCATCCTTCATCGCAGCCTTCCCCCCTCCCCCACCCCACCCATAGCCCCATTGCAGTCCCCCCCTCCCTCCTTCATCCCCCACCCCCCCTTGTGACCTCCTCCCTCCCCACGCCCCCTCCATCCCTAACGTAGCATCCCCCATGAGATGACTCCACCCATTAGTTGCCAAAATTGTGTCTTTATCCATGTCATTTTAGCTATATCTTTTCCTCGTGTGTTGCTTTAGTCTAGGAGCTACATGACTTGAAGCTCTTTCTCGCTAGGACCAGTGTAGAATTCTTCTGTTTGACTGGGAGAGAAACTAAAGCAAAACCTACTAACCAATACATTTGGATTATGCTGTTATTTTAAGCTATCAAAGATATTGTATATCTTGCATGTTGGTTATATGCCCTAGATTCATTATAGCTCAAGCTCATGCATCTATTTGACTGCCTGTGTACACCCTGACATGTTCTTATTTGGGCAGGAGATTGAATTCTAGAGGTAAGGTAGCTTATTCGGCCAAGGGATGGATGAGGGGGGCATGGGAGAGGAGGAGGTCGCGGGGGGAAGGGGCCGCCGCGGTGGGGGCTGTGGGTAAGAGACGGAGGGGGAGGGGGGGGACAGAGAAGGCTGCAGCATGGGGGAGGAGGGGCAATAAAAGAAGTTATTTTTATTTTTTTATTAATTATTATATATTAGGTTAATGGGTTAACAAGTTAGTCAAGAATTTTAAATTAATTTTGCCACCTAGATGCCACGTGGGATAAAAACTAAAGGTGTTTCCTCTATTTAATGGTAGGGATCAAAGTGAAACAAAAAAAAGTTTAGAATCACTTTTGTAACTTTTTGAAGTTCAGGGATCAAAGTGACACAATCCTTTAAGTTCAAAGGTTAATACTGTAGTTTAACCAAAAATTTATCTTAAAAAAATCTTTGGGCCAGACAAATCTGCCATGCATAAATATGAAATTTTAGTCTTAAATTTTAAAAGTCACATCACATCACATCATATGATACATGGGTTGTTGAGATGCCACGCTACCTCTCACCGTGCATTCGCTCAAAGCTGATGGAAGCCAATTTCAAAGCATAGTAGCTCAAAAAATTTAAAATATCAAAAGTGTACTTTGTAGACCGTCAACTGCATTAGTACGACATGCTTCATCGTGCACCCCTAACGTCCACTTTTTCATGCATTTCCCAATGCAAATGTTGCCGACTTCTGCGCCTAAGCCCTAAAGGCCAACGGCCCTCATCGTTCTATTGGGTTGCATGGGCTAGCCCATGATACCATACAATCAAATCTGAATGTATGAAAATTATCAAATAAAAAATTAAGCTAAACTACAGTATTAATCCTTAAACTTAGGTTGTGTCACTTTAATTCCTAAACTTTAAAAAGTTGTAAAAGTGATCCTAAACTTTTTTTTTATTTCACTTTGATCCCTATTGTTAAACTGGGAAGATGTTAGTTTTTGTCTCACGTGGTAGCACATGTGGCATTAAGATGACAAAATTAATTAAAACCCATGACTAACCCATTAACCTAATATCTAATAATTAATAAAAAAATAAAAATAACCTCTTTCATTACCCCTCCTTGCACCTCCCTACCTCCCCCATTCTGCAGCCTCCTCCGTTCCCACCCCCCCTCGCTCTCCTCCCTCGCCCCTGGCCCTCCTCCCTCCTCCTCCTCCTTCATCCGTCACCTGCAGCCGCATCCCCCACCCCCCTGTCTCTCACCCATACATAGCCCTCACCGCGGCCCCACCTCCCTCCTTCATACGCCACCCCCGTGCGACCTCCTCCCTCCCCATGCCCCCTCCTTTGTCCCTCACTGCAGCACCCCCCTGCGCCCCTATCGTGCCCCCCCCCTCCTTTGTCCCTCACTGCAGCACCCCCCTGCGCCCCTATCGTGCCCCCCTCCTTCGTTGAGGCTGTGGTGAGAAAAATGTGGAAAGATAAACGCTACGGTGGAATTAAATTTCCTAAAAGGATACCTTTCTCCCACTACTCCCATTCGTGGCTGGTGAAACTTCAAGTTCTTTCTTCTCCAAAATGTCAACGACCTCATTGATCGCTCTATTTGATGCAGTGACACAGCTCGTTTCCATGGTGGATGAGCTCAAGAAATGCCCGATTAGAGAGCAGAATAGACAAAATGCTCATAGGAAGAAAGATCCTTTGAGGCCAAAACAATAAAACTTAAAAAAAGGAGTTAAGAGATCAGATCAATAGAGTTTCTGTGAGGAGTCACTGCTCTTAGGAGATGATATGGATAAGAGGGTGGGGATGACGGGGGCGTACGGGGTGCTGTAGTGAGGGACGAAGGAGGGGGCATGGGGAGGGAGGAGGTCGCGGGGGGGTGGGGGACAAAGGAGGGAGGGGGGCCGCAGCGGGGGCTATGGTTGAGAGACAAAGGTTGGGGGGGTGGAGGCTGCGGTGAGGGATGGAGGAATGAGGGGAGGTTATGGGAGAGGGGGGTGTGGCCACAGGTGACGAATGAGAAGGGGGAGGAGGGAGGAGGCCCAGGGATGGGGTAGAACGAAGGAGGCTACATCATGGGGGAGGAGGGGGAGGGGCAATGAAAGCGATTATTTTTATTTTTTTATTAATTCTTAGATATTGGGTTAATGGTGTTGAGAAATTATTGAAACATAATTGCTCCAACTCTATTGATTTTGATGATTTCCAAAAGCCATGAATATATTAATAGAAACAATGAATTATTTATCAAATACCATGAGTTTATTTAAAAATGAAAAATATAAACTATCAATGTTTACATTCAATGAGTTCTTGAATCAATTAAAACAAAAAAAAGAATTTTTATACTTGAGATTATACTTGAGATTTCATGAATTAAACTTGAGATTTCAAAAAGAATTCTTATACTACTCATTTGATAATCAATAACTTAATGGAAAATGTCTTGAATTGATGGTCAAATCAATTATATTCAAGTCACATTTATATTTAAATTTATTTGGAACGAGTTTTAAAGTCTATCAGAATATTTTCTAATTTTTGTATCGCTCCTGAGCCGACTCAAGGGTTTCCGAGTCGACTTCCCAAATGTCTGTTTTTCAATGTTGTCCTGAGTCGACACTTGAGTTTTCAAGAGTCGACCCCTGAACCTTCGCGAGCCGACTCATGGACTGTGCGAGCCGACTCGACTCAGATGGCAGAGAGGCTCATTTTTTAGCACTTCTCGAGTCGACTCCCCGCATATCTCGAGTCGACCCTTGAAAGTTAGGTGTTTCTGGAATCGAGTGTTCGAGCCGACTCACGCAGTGCTCGAGCCGACTCCACGGAATCTGGACGCGATTTTTTCTGGATGCTACATCAGCTCTAACGGTAATATTTTGAATAACGGCTATTTTTCTATGTTTCTAATGGCTATATCTTTGCAGAATCTATAAATAGAGGAGCCTGTTTCAAATCAAAAACACAACAAAAAAAAAACAAGAAAAAGAGAGATTACTGCCTTATCCAAAAAGAGGGAAAAACAGAGCTTTATTGGAAAAATTCTAGTTCAAAATAGAGTGATTCAAAAGGAGTGAAATCAAAGAGGAAGTTTCGTCTGCTCCAGATCATCAATCCACAAGAGTCAAAAGAAAATCTAAAAGCTTTTCAAAGATCAAATCGAAGGATTTTCAACATTCAACAAAAGGAGAAAAAGCTTCATCTCAACTCCAAAGTTTTCAAACGATCAAGAATCTTGCTGAGGCCTGATTCAATACTTCAAGAGGAGTTAAAGAGGAGAAGGAAGAAAGCCAAAGCCATAACCATCTGCAATCTTATCAGGCTTTTCTAACCCTTTTTATACTTTATTTGTATATTTGCTCAAGGGAGCGTTTCTATATTTAAACTCTGTTATTTTGGTTGTTTGCTGATTCAATTAGTGGATTGAATCAGTGGAGGTTATTATACCTCGTTGCAAGCCGGAGTGCTTGTGTTGGGTTAGTTATGAGCCCGTGAAAAACAACGTGTAGGGTTTTGTGCTGGTGAGCCCGTGTAAAACGGCTGGGTTCGTTGTGATCCCGGAAAAACAACAAGTTTGAGTTGTGAACTTGTAAAACAACTCGGCTGTAATCGAAGAGATTATAGTGTGGACCCAAGTGAATCTTGGGAGTGGACGTAGGTGTTGGTTGCACCGAACCACTATAAAATTATCTTGTGTTTGTCGTGCTATATTTCTCTCTCTCTATCTCTCTTTATTATTTGCTTGTGTATTGATTAAAGTTAGCATCTCACTTGCACATTTTGCTAACTAATCAACTAAAGTTAAAAAGACTTAAATTTTTAAGAACCCAATTCACCCCCCCCCTCTTGGGTTGCCATCTGGGCCAACAATTGGTATCAGAGCAAGTGCTCATTTAGAATTTGATCTCACGATCAAGGGCTAAAGATCCTTATGGCAACACAAAGTGGTTCATGTTTTGCTGAAGGTCATTCTACGAATCAACCTCCTTTATTTAATGGAACCAACTATTCATATTGGAAAGCAAGAATGAGAATATTCATTCAAGCTTTGACTATGAATTGTGGGGAGTAATAACTAATGGACCTAGTACACCCACACACTTAGTTGAAGGCATTCTTGTTCCTAAGCCCGAAAGGGATTGGAATGATAATGATAGAAGAATGGCTCAATTAAATGCTAAAGCCATTAACATTTTATATTGTTCCTTAGACTCTAATGAATTCAACCGAATCTCAACATGTAATTCTGCAAAAGAAATTTGGGATAGGTTGGAAATAACACATGAAGGAACAAACCAAGTTAAGGAATAAAAATAAACATTTTGGTTCATAAATATGAATTGTTTACAATGGAACAAACTGAAACCATCACATGCATGTTCACTAGATTCACTGATATTGTGAATGGTTTAAAGAGTCTTGGTAGAATTTATTCTAATGCTGACCTTGTGCGCAAAATTCTTAGGTCACTACCAAGATCGTGGGAAGCGAAAGTCACTGCTATCCAAGAAGCAAAGGACCTCAATGCATTACCTTTAGAGGAGCTTCTAGGATCCCTAATGACCCACGAGCTGACAATGAAGCAGCATGTTGAGGAGGAAACAAAAAGAAAGAAAACACTTGCCCTCAAAACTGCAGAAATGGAAGAGAGCAGCAGTGAAAGTAATGATGAAGATGATGATGAAACTGCTCTCTTGGCCAAAAAATTTAGAAAGTTTATGAGAAAAAGGCCCTTCCATAAAAAGAAATTTGGAGCAAGAATTGATGGAGAAAAAGATAAGAAAAAGGACAAGGAGAAAGAAAAAGAGAAAGAGCCCTTAGTATGTTATGAGTGTAAAAAGCCAGGGCACTTTAGATATGATTGTCCTTTGCTGAAAAAGGCCTACAAGAAAAAGAAGAAAGCATACATGGCAACATGGTCTGATGAATCTTCCTCGTCGGAAGAAGAAGAACAAAAGGAAGTTGCCAATATCTGCTTCATGGCCAACAACGACGACAACGACAATGAGGTAAGTTCTGAAAACTCAAATGATGAATTCACTTTTGATAAAATGTTTGAGGCTTTCAATGAACTTATGATTGATTTTAAATCTTTGAAAAAGAAGTATAAGTTTTTGAAAAATGACAATATTAGCTTAGCTAAAAGTAAAAATGAATTAGCTTTAGAAGTTAAGAACTTAACTAATGAAAAAGAAGAACTTAGCAAAGAAAGAGATAATTTTAATCAAGAAATAGATTTGTTGAAATCTGAAACTAAAAACTCAACAAAAGATTTAAAAGATCAATTAGAAACCTTAGCTTTAGAAAAAGAACAGCAAGTTAAAGACAATGATTCATTAAAGAAAGAAGTTATAAAATATAAAGACATTGTTGAGAAATTCACCTTAAGTTCAACTAAACTAAACATGATTTTAGATAATCAAAAAGCTGTTTTCGATAAAGCTGGCCTAGGTTATAATACGTATAGGAAACAAAAATCTTTAAAGAATATTTTTGTAAAAGCCAATCAAAGTAATATAACTTGTTTTAAATGCAATGAAAAAGGTCATAAATCATTTGAATGCAAAACATTAAATAATAACAACAAGTTAAATGTTAAAGCAAAGAAAATATGGGTTCCGAAAGGAACAATTTTTGTTGCTACTAACCATGAAGGACCCAAGAAAGCTTGGGTACCTAAACATAAAGTTTGATTATAATGCAGGAATGTCTTGTAGCCAAAAGATCAAAGAAAAAGTGGTATCTTGATAGTGGCTGCTCAAGACATATGACGGGTGACAAAGAGGAATTCATCACCCTAGAAGAAAAGAAAGGTGGAGTTGTGACGTTTGGTGATAACGGTAAAGGTCAAATTATGGGCCTTGGTAAAGTTCGCATAACTCCATCTATATTTATTGATAATGTACTTATATTGATGGTTTAAAGCACAATTTAATTAGTATAAGCCAACTATGTGATAAGAACTTTAATGTTTCATTTAAATCTTCTATTTGCATAGTATCTGATTCCATTAATGATAGCATTGTTTTTACTGGTTATAGACATGGCAATGTATACTTAGTTGACTTAGACAAATTATCTGAAAGTAGTCATTGCCTAATTGCTGACAATGCTAACATAAATGATATTGGATGGTTATGGCATCGTAGATTAGGTCACGCAAGCACACACCTTATTTCAAAACTAATTAAGATGGATTTAGTTAAAGGTTTACCTAAGTTAGATTTTGAAAATAACAAAATCTGTGATGCATGTCAATTTGGAAAACAAACTAGAAGTTCTTTCAAATCTAAAAACACTGTTTCAACTTCTAGGCCTCTAGAGCTACTTCACATGGATCTTTTCGGACCAACTAGAACCACAAGTCTAGGAGGAAAGAAATATGGTTTAGTGATTGTAGATGATTACTCTAGGTACACTTGGGTGATGTTTTTAGCTCACAAAGATGAGACTTTCTCGATATTTCTGAAATTCTTCAAGAAAGTCACAAATGAGAAAAACACTACCATAGTGTCTCTAAGAAGTGATCATGGAACTGAATTTGAAAATCACTTATTTGAAAGTTTTTATTCTGAAAATGGAATTAATCATAACTTTTCAGCCCCTAGGACTCCACAACAAAACGGTGTAGTTGAAAGAAAAAATAGAACCTTAGAAGACATGGCCCGTACCATGCTATGCGAAAGCAACTTACCAAAGTATTTTTGGGCGGAAGCAATTAACACAGCATGTTACATCTTAAATAGAGCATTAATAAGACCAATATTAAAGAAAACACCTTATGAATTATGGAATGAAAGAAAACCAAATATAAAATACTTTCATGCATTTGGATGTAAATGTTTCATTCATAATAATGGTAAAAACAACTTAGAAAATTTGATGCTAAATCTGATGAAGGAATTTTTCTAGGTTATTCAACGACTAGTAAGGCATATAGAATCTTTAACAAGAAAACCTTAATAGTAGAAGAATCCATACATGTAGTTTTTGATGAATCTTTAGCAACTGGATCTGAAAAGATTGATGATGAGGAAGATACAAACATAATTGAAAAAGATCTTGAAAAACTTAATATTGAAGTATCTTCTGATCATGAACAAGAGGCTAAAGATGATGATTCACATAAGGTCGTGATGTTAATAATGATCATAATGATATAGATCTTCCAAGAGATTGGAGATATGCTTATAGTCATCCTAAGGAATTGATTATAGGTGATCCTTCTCAAGGAATAAGAACTAGATCATTTATGAGAAATATTAGTAATCATCTTGCATTTGTCTCTCAAATAGAACCTAAAACTATTGAAGAAGCCGAGAAAGATAATAATTGGATGATAGCAATGCAAGAAGAACTAAATCAATTTACTAGAAATAATGTTTGGACACTAGTTGAAAGACCTAAAAATCATTCAGTAATAGGATCAAAATGGGTTTTTAGAAATAAATTAGATGAAAATGGCATAGTAATTAGAAACAAAGCTAGATTAGTTGCAAAAGGATATAATCAAGAGGAAGGTATTGATTTTGATGAAACCTTTGCACCTGTAGCTAGATTGGAAGCCATTAGATTATTACTTGCATTTGCATGTCACATGAATTTTAACTTATTTCAAATGGACGTTAAAAGCACATTTTTAAATGGATTTATAAATGAAGAGGTGTATGTAGAACAACCACCAGGTTTTGAAGATCATGAATTTACAAATCACGTTTTTAAATTGCACAAAGCTTTATATGGTTTGAAACAAGCACCTAGAGCTTGGTATGATAGGTTAAGTAAATTCTTAATAGAAAATGATTTTACAAGAGGTAATGTTGATAAAATACTATTTTTGAAAAGAAAAAATAAAGATTTGCTTGTAGTACAAATATACGTAGATGACATTATTTTTGGTGCTACTAACGATTCTCTTTGTCAAGAATTTGCAAAGTTGATGCAGGGAGAATTCGAGATGAGCATGATGGGAGAACTCAACTTCTTCCTTGGACTCCAAATCAAACAATGCAAGGAGGGAATCTTTATCAACCAAACCAAATACACAAGAGAACTACTCAAAAAGTTTGGTATGGAAACAATGAAACCCCTCGGAACTCCAATGAGTCCTTCATGCAAGCTGGACAAAGATGAAGAAGGTAAGAAGGTTGATCAAAAGTATTATCGAGGTATTATCGGATCCCTTCTTTATTTAACAGCAAGTAGACCAGATATTATGTTTTCAGTATGTTTTTGTGCTAGATTTCAATCTGAACCTAAAGAATCACATTTAATAGCTGTTAAAAGAATTTTAAGATACTTAAATGGAACGAAAAATGTAGGTTTATGGTATTCTAGAGACTCAACTTTAAACCTAATTGCATATTCGGATTCTGATTATGCTGGATGTAAACTAGATAGAAAAAGCACAAGTGGTGCATGCCATTTCTTAGGAAGTAACTTAATCACATGGTTTAGCAAAAAGCAAAATTCAGTTGCATTATCAACTACTGAAGCTGAATATGTAGCAGCTGGAAGTTGCTGTGCGCAAATCCTATGGATTAAGCGACAACTTGAAGACTATGGTATCACACTTGATAAAACACCCATAAGATGTGATAACACTAGCGCAATCAATTTAACTAAAAATCCGATTCAACACTCAAGGACAAAACACATAGAAATTAGATATCATTTTATAAGGAACATGTAGCTAATGATGAAATTTGTTTAGATTATGTAAACACTGAAGAACAACTAGCTGACATCTTTACAAAACCTTTAAGCGAAGAAAGATTTTGTTATCTTAGAGGAGAGTTAGGAATTTGTAACCCTTTTGGATAGATTTTGAAACCTCTAAGGAAATATATCTAGAGTTCTTTCAATTTCTCAAAATCTTAAGGAAATTTTATCTAGAACTCATATCAATTTGATCTATCAAAATCCATGATTTTTAATCATACTCAAAGATCAAATCCGGGTTCATTTCAGACACTCTAAAAAATTTCGATTTTTTACTCTGAAATGGTTTCGGAGCCGACTCGAGAGTATCGGAGTCGACTCGAGTTTCTGCTGAAACTCAGGAGTCGACCCCTTCTCTGAGCGAGTCGACTCGAGATCGAGTCTACGCTCTGTGACTTACCCGAGCCGACTCTATGCTTTGCGCGAGTCGACTCGACGTGGTCCCAAATCGCTTTATTAGGGCACGAGCCGACCCATCGATCGATTCTAATCATTCCAAATCATTTTCAAAACCCTCCAAAACCCTTCAAACCTTCCAAAATCTTCCAAAATCCTTAAACAATCATTCCACTTTGATTCAATGGCCCCCAAAACCCGTGGTGCTAGTAGTAGCGGTGTCGGGATGAAAAGAAAGAAGACCGTGCGTCGACCCATTCGCGAGCCGACTCCGGACTCTTCGCCTTCTTCCTCTTCGGACGACTCGCCTGCTCCTACTGCCACTACTCCTCAGGTAGATCACCTTGCGAGTAGAGTCATTACTACAGGAAGGAAGTTTGACTTTGATTTGTTTGAGAGAGAGGGATTGCTTGTAGGGTCACAGTTGAAGGAAATGGGATTTGAAAAGATATGCTCCTTAGACTGTCCTACATACCCAGCATTAGTTAAAGAGTTTTATAAAAATTTGACTAGAGGGGACAATGGATTGGTCAGCATTGTTAGAGGAGTTGGTTTGAATGTCACTGCCATCATTCTTTCTAAATTATTGGACTTACCCCTATCAGGACCTTCCACTTTTGACCCAGAGGATAGGTCACCTGCCCTCACAAGATTATTGAATAGAAATTTTGAGGGATTTGAAGAAGTTTTTGCCAATCAGCTGCCACTGGACTTGAGATTGCTTCATAACATCTGCAGCAGGATTCTTTTCCCTAAGACAGGCCATTTTGACTACGTGTCTGAGAGGGATATCTTTGTTATGGATGCTGTAGTTTCAGGCAAGCCAATCAACTTACCCATTATGATATTATGGTATATAGCTGATTGTGGGAGTAAGAGGAAATCCTATCTTCCCTACGGCATGATCTTGACACAATTATTCAGAAGCCAAGGAATTGAAATTAGTGATAGTGAGCCCAGGAGAAATTTGAGACATACTGACTACTATTCATTGGCCACTATTCACCGCATGGGCTTCAAGAAAGTAAATGGTAGTTGGATAAGAAAAGGTCAAGAAGATGTTAGAGCTGAGGAGGACAGAGTTGAAGACATTAGAGCTGAGGTCGAGGCTGGACCTTCTGTTGCTGGACCGTCTGAGGCAGGACCTAGCATGCATTATTCTCCTCCACCTCAGACTTCATCTTTTTCTGTGAGATTTTCAGATGAGCAGTTATGTCAGCTTAGAGCTATGTTTGCAGAATTTGATAATCAAAGAAAAGATGAAATTGGTCAATTGAGAGAAGATATTAGAGAATTAAAGGAAGACATCATTTCAAGACTTGACTTACTTTCATTTTCTGTTGGTACCCATGTGGATTCACTCAATGCTGAGCTTAAGAAGATATTTGAAAGACTTCAAGGGATAGCTGATGGATCCAATGTGTATCTTGATAGAACTAATCAGTTAAGAAGAGATATTGATGCTGCAGTTGATCAGATACAAGTAACTATGAATGACTTTAACAAATCACAAAAGGATGATATCATGGAAATGATTGGACACTTAAAGAGTATAGTTTTCAAGCGTGTCAAATGATTTTGATACTTATCATAGTTTGTATTTCTAGATTTCCTTACTAGATTGTATCTAGGAAGTTTTGCTTTAATATGACTGTATTTGAACTTTGATGAATTTAAGTTAGTTTAATTTCATTACAATGAGATTATGTTACATTTTGATGTAATTTGACATACTTTTGAAGTAATGAGAAAAGTTATGTTCATTTCAATTATGAGTACCTTTGAATATCTTGAATGCTTATGTTTAATTTGATATAATTTTGAATATCTCAATACTCAATTGATAACTTAGATGCTGAATGAATTCGAATGAATTTAATCAAGTTGATGCTCTGATGCATCTCAACCTTTTTGTTGATTACAAAAAAGGGGGAGAGATTTATATGATTTAATCGTATATGCATCATCATATTTAAGAGGAAGAGATTTGTTTAAACCTTATATGCTTTTAATTGCCCTAATTAAATAAGGGGGAGAGAATTAAATAAGAAAAAGAAAATATATGTTTCATATAAGGGGAAGAGATAATTTGAATTTCATAAAGAAAAAGGTTTATTTGCTTAAGTTTTTGAATTTGAAAAATTTTGAATGAATTATAAAATTGAGGTTCATAGGGGGAGCTACCTCATTGAGGGGGAGCCTTTCCATGAACACAAAAGTTGATTTTGGTATCATAAATTTTTCAATTTTATAATGCATATACTCAATGTTTTTGTCATCATCAAAAAGGGGGAGATTGTTGAGAAATTATTGAAACATAATTGCCCCAAATCTATTGATTTTGATGATTTCCAAAAGCCATGAATATATTAATAGAAACAATGAATTATTTATCAAATACCATGAGTTTATTTAAAAATGAAAAATATAAACTATCAATGTTTACATTCAATGAGTTCTTGAATCAATTAAAACAAAAAAAGAATTTTTATACTTGAGATTATACTTGAGATTTCATGAATTAAACTTGAGATTTCAAAAAGAATTCTTATACTACTCATTTGATAATCAATAACTTAATGGAAAATGTCTTGAATTGATGATCAAATCAATTCTATTCAAGTCACATTTATATTTAAATTTATTTGGGACGAGTTTTAAAGTCTATCAGAACATTTTTCTGATTTTTGTATCGCTCCCGAGCCGACTCAAGGGTTTCCGAGTCGACTCCCCAAATGTCTGTTTTCAATGTTGTCCTGAGTCGACACTTGAGTTTTCAAGAGTCGACCCCTGAACCTTTACGAGCCGACTCATGGACTGTGCGAGCCGACTCGACTCAGACAGCAGAGAGGCTCATTTTTGAGCACTTCTCGAGTCGACTCCCCGCATATCTCGAGTCGACCCTTGAAAGTTAGGTGTTTCTGGAATCGAGTGTTCGAGCCGACTCACGCAGTGCTCGAGCCGACTCCACGAATCTGGACGCGATTTTTTCTGGATGCCACATCAGCTCTAACGGTAATATTTTTAAATAACGGCTATATCTTTGCAGAATCTATAAATAGAGGAGCCTTTTCAAATCAAAACACAACAAAAAAAAAAGAAACAAGAAAAAGAGAGATTACTGCCTTATCCAAAAAGAGGGAAAAACAGAGCTTTATTGAAAAATCTTCTAGTTCAAAATAGAGTGATTCAAAAGGAGTGAAATCAAAGAGGAAGTTTCGTCTGCTCCAGATCATCAATCCACAAGAGTCAAAAGAAAATCCAAAAGCTTTTCAAAGATCAAATCGAAGGATTTTCAACATTCAACAAAAGGAGAAAAAGCTTCATCTCAACTCCAAAGTTTTCAAACGGTCAAGAATCTTGCTGAGGCCTGATTCAATACTTCAAGAGGAGTTAAAGAGGAGAAGGAAGAAAGCCAAAGCCACAACCATCTGCAATCTTATCAGGCTTTTCTAACCCTTTTTATACTTTATTTGTATATTTGCTCAAGGGGAGCGTTTCTATATTTAAACTCTGTTATTTTGGTTGTTTGCTGATTCAATCAGTGGATTGAATCAGTGGAGGTTATTATACCTCGTTGCAAGCCGGAGTGCTTGTGTTGGGTTAGTTGTGAGCCCGTGAAAAAAACGTGTAGGGTTTTGTGCTGGTGAGCCCGTGTAAAACCGGCTGGGTTCGTTGTGATCCCGGGAAAACAACAAGTTTGAGTTGTGAACTTGTAAAACAACTCGGCTGTAATCGAAGAGATTATAGTGTGGACCCAAGTGAATCTTGGGAGTGGACGTAGGTGTTGGTTGCACCGAACCACTATAAAATTATCTTGTGTTTGTCGTGCTATATTTTCTCTCTCTCTATCTCTCTTTATTATTTGCTTGTGTATTGATTAAAGTTAGCCTCTCACTTGCACATTTTGCTAACTAATCAACTAAAGTTAAAAAGACTTAAATTTTTAAGAACCCAATTCACCCCCCCCCCCCCTCTTGGGTTGCCATCTGGGCCAACAATGGGTTAATGGGTTAGTCATGGGTTTTAAATTGGTTTTGCCACCTAGACGTGTGCTACCACATGTGCAGCCATAAGACAAAAACTAGCGGCATCTCTCCTTTTTGAAGTTCAAGGATAAAAGTGGTACAACCCCGTAAGTTCAAGGGTTAATACTGTAGTTTAGCCAAAAAAATTAATTAGTTACTAAAATTAATAAAATGTCTATACATTTTAGAAATTAAAAGAAAAAGAATAATGACTTTAGTCTCATGACTCAAGTTTAACCATGCCGAAAAATATTTACGACTATTATTTTATCTTGAACAAAGAGTTAAGCAAAGATTTTTGTATATCTTGAAAATATTAAAATCTTTGCATCTTAATTTAAAGTTATGTAAAGATTATTAAAAATTCTTTAAAAATATTTTAAAATCCTAAAAATATTTTAAAATCCTAAAAATTTTTGCTTTCTTATGAATTTAGGTAGTATTCATTCATTGCAACTCTCTTATCCATCAGAAACTAGGGTTATCTTTTTGGCATATAGGTATAGGTTTAAGGGCCAGTGCTCTGTTCTTGCTTTACACTTGTGGATATCACATTATGTTAATGTTATTGTTCTAAGAGCTTAACTTTCTTCTACAACCATACGCTGCTAGTATTAACTTATACTACATTTTGTTTATTATCTAGTTTCTTTCATTTCTCTATGCATTTAAGATATTTATTATTATGTTTCAAAAGAAGGCAAGCAGAAGCTGTTCGTATTCGAGAGAAGTATTCAAGCAGAATCCCTGTAAGATTTTCTTGTCTATATTTTACTTTTTAATGATATTCTTTATTGAGTGTCACTTATGCTTTGTTTGGATTATGAAATGTAGATGATTGTTGAGAAGGCTAAAAGGAGTGACATACCTGACATTGATAAGAAGTTGGTTTCTTTCTATCTTTTTCTCTCCTCCCCCCCCCCCCCCTTTTAAGCTTTTCTTTATAACGTACCCAGTTCACTCAGTCTTCTTAATGGTCAGCTAGACCTTGGGTAGCAGTATTTTGTATTCTTTTATGTTCTTTAATTTGTATTTTGCTTTCAAAACATATAGTTAGTAGTTTTGTTGATAGTACTTGCTTATAAAATTAGCATCCACTAATTTTAGGTTGGTTGTGAAGTTTCTTTATTTCTTTATTGCCATACTGTATTTGTAATTAGCTTTAGATTGTAACTGCTATAAATTTTTTATGCTCTTACTCAACTCAACTCAACTCATTAAGCCTTTTCCAAACTACATGGGGTTGGCTATATAAATCTGCTTCCTCCACTTTGCTCTATTCAGGACTAAATTAACATTCAAATTACAAATAGTTATATTTTTTTTAATTATTTTATTTATATTAGTTTAGGTCTACCTCTACCTCTATCCTTACTATGGATTGTTAAAAGATCACTCTTTCTAACTGAAGCATTGAAAAGTCTTCGTTGTATATGTCGAAACCATTATAATCGATTTCTTCTTATTTTATCTTCAATTGGGGCTACTCCTATCATTTCTCTTATATGTTTATTTTTAATTCTATCTTTTAAAGTTTTATCATATATCCATCTTAACATGCGCATTTCTGTTACACTTAAATTATTTACATATTTTTTTAGTATTGCCCAACACTCTATTCCATATATCATAGTTGGCCTAATAGTAGTTTTATAGAAATTTTTTTTAATTTTAATGGGATGCATCGACCACACAATACTCCCGAAGCACTCCTTCACTTAATCCATCATGCTTTAATTCTATAATTCATATCTTCACCTATTTCACCTTCCTGCTGGATAATTAATTCTAAATACCTAAATTTTTACTCCTTGGTATCTCTTGGCTTACCATCTTAACTGTTTCTTCATTTATATTTTTACTTTCACTAAAATTATATTTCATGTATTCAGATTTAGTTTTGCTAATCTTAAAACCTTTATATTCTAAAGGCTCTCTCCAAATCTCTAGCTTAACATTTACTCCCAATTTAGTATCATCAATCAATACTATATCATCTGCAAATAACATACACTATAAAATATATTTTAAATATATTTAATTAATTTATTCATAATTAATACAAAAAGATACAACTTAAGGCTGATCCTTGATGTAAACCTATAGTAATTAAAAACTCACTAGTTTCTCCTTAAAAATAGTTATTGCTCATTATACATATCTTTTAACAATTCCATATACCTTTTAGTAACTCCTTTCTTTTTAAAAACACACCATATTATTTCTTTAAATACTCTATCATATACTTTCTTTAAATCAATAAAGACCATATGAAGTCTTTTTTTATTTTTCTATACCTCTCCATTAATCTTCTTAATAAATAAATAGCTTTCATGGTCGATCTTCAAGGAATAAATTCAAATTGATTATTTGACACCCAAGTTTCAACTCTTATTCGATTTTCTATTATTTTCTTCCATAATTTTATTGTATGACTTATCAGCTTAATCTCTCTATAATTTGCATGATTTTAAATAATTATTTATTTTTATATATGGATATTAATATTTTTTACAATTATTTGGCATTCTTTTAGTTGCTACAATCCTGTTAAATAAATTAGTTAACCACATGACTCAATTTCTTCTAAGCCTTTTCAAACCTTAATAGGGATCGCATCTGGCCCTAATGCCTTTATATTTTTTATTTTACTCAAAGCCTTTTTAACCTCAAGCATGCTAAATCTATGAAAAAATTTATTTTAATTTCTTACTCCTATGTTATCATATCTTTCTATCCTTAAATTTATTAAATTATTTTTATTTAATAATTTTTTAAAATAACTTTTTATCATTATTTTATCTCTTCTTCTTTTACTAAGACTCTTTTTATCTTCATCCTTAATACATTTAATATAGTCAAGATTTTTTTTTCTTAGTTTTACTAGTTTATATATATAGTCTTTTCACCTTCTTTCGTATCTAGTTTATTATATAAATTATTGTAGGCTTTAAGTTTAGCATTACTTACCACTTTTTTAGCTTCTTTCTTTATATCCCTATACTTTTTAAGACTTTTTTCATCCCTAGCCTCTTACCAAATTTTGTAGTTTATTTTTTTAAGCTTGATGATAGCTTGAACTTCTTTGTTCCACCATCAAGTTTCCTTTCTTAATAGTCCTACTCATTTTGATTCTTCTAGAACTTCTTTTGTAATGCATTTAGTTACTTTTTGCCCATTAAGTTAAGATCACTATCTATATTCATAGTCATTTCTCTTACTAACTTTTCTTTAAATAATTCTAGTTTTTCTCCTTTAAATTTTACCATTTAATTTTAAATTAATAGTTTTAAGTTACTATATTTCATTTTTATCCATATATCTACTACCATTATCCTATGTTATGAAATTAAACTTTTTTCTGAAATAACTTTACAGTTTTTGCATATTATTTTATCCACCTTTCTAGTTAAAAAAATCTATTTGATTCACTTTTAAATGTTATTAAATATTCATCTTTCTTTTTGAAACAAGTATTTGCTATTGTTAGATCATACGCCACTGCAAAATCTAATAAGCTCACATAGGCTTCATTCCTATCTCCAAATTCATATCCTCCATGTATCATTTCATATTCATCTCTCTGTTTACCTACATATCCATTAAAATCTCTTTCCATATATATCTTTTTCTTTATGATATTTTTTGCATTACTTCATCTATGTCTTTCCAAAATTATCTTAGTTTGTTGGTGTAATCCTACTTGTGTTGTATATGTACTAATTATATTGATTATATTATTCTTAATTATAAGTTTTAGCAATATAATCCGATCTTCTTTCCTTGTTACCTTAACAATATATTTCTTAAAAATTTTATCTACAATCATTCCTACTCCATTTCTATTTTCATATTTTTTAATATAATATAATTTATATTCTATATTCTCTATTTCTTTAGATCTTTCATCTATCCATTTAGTCTCTTATAAGCATATTATATTAAATTTTCTCTTAATCATAGTGTCCATTATCTTCATTGCTTTATATGTTAGTGTTCCTATGTTTTAAGTTGCTACTCTAAGCTGACTATCATGAACTAAATTTTTTATCCATACTCATCCATAGTGCAAGAACCCTTGCTCACTTATCACCGTACTCGGACGCCGGTGCGGCACCCCTTGCTCATTTTTTGAAACATCCGAAGGCATATGCAACACGTCTCTTAATAAAATGTCCTATACCTTCGCATAGTTTGATTTAGTAAATTCATGTTTTAGGAGATCTGATGAAGTTTTACGTTGGCTGTCGCTACTTAATACAATCCTCCTCCTTTATCCGGGCTTGGGACCGGCCTTAGTGGAGTTAATTGTTTATGCTCTTACTAATTTATATAAATTGTCAGAGGTAGTTAGGATGGAAAATGTTTCAAAAGTAAGGATTCATAACCTTAGCCCCAATTTGTTGGGAAAAGTTTTGATGGCTATGATTATATCACTACAAGAAAAAGGATTATTTGTGAGGGATTTTTCAAGGAAAAAATGAAAAAATTCATTAAAAAATTATATTTCTGATGGATTTTTGATGAACAAATGGTCGTTGGAAAAACCCTTCTTGAAAAAATTTTCGAGAAATTTTTTTGAGGAAATTTATGTTCCAAGAGATGTTTCGATGGAATTTATCTCTTAGAAATTTCGAACATATTTTCTGAGGGACATTTTTCAAGGGATTTTTTGAGGAAAATTTTCCTAGGGATTTTTTGAGGAAAAAAATTTTAAGGGATTTTCCAAGGGATTTGCAGAGGAAAAATTTTTGAGGGATTTTTTGAGAGAAAATTTCTTAGGGATTTGCCAAGGGAAATTTTTCAAGGGATTTTTTCAAGGGATTTTTTGAAAAATATTTTCAATGGATTTTCTGAGGTATTTTTTGAATTTTTTAAATGGCTTTTCTTAATTGATTATTTTGGACCTATCAATCCTTGTGAGGTTTTAAAATTGGATATTGTGTTTACATATTACTTGTTATTCCTCTATCCATATAATGTATATGTGGATTTTACTAAGAAATAGAAAGTTTTTCTGAAAAATCCATCATAAAAGTAATTTTTCGAGGGATTTTTCAATGATAATAGAGTTTCGAAGGGATTTTCCAAGGGAACATTTCCGAGGGAACATTTCCAGGGATTCTTCGAAGAAAGGTTTCCAAGAGATTTTTTGAGGAATTTTTTTGAACTCATTTACGAGAAAAAATTTCTCGACAAACCCCTAGCAAAATTAATTTTGTGAGGGATTTTTTGAGAGAATTTTTCATCAAAAAATTTTACTAAGGACTCATTAGTGAAAAATAAATCCCTTGAAAAATTCCTCACAAAATTAGTTTCTAAAAGGTTTTCCAAGGGATTTGCCAAGGGAAAATTTCCAAGGGATTTTTTGTGGATTCTTCGAGGAAAGGTTTTTGAGGGATTTTTAGAGGAATTTTTTTGAACTCATTTATGGGAAAAAATTTTCTCAGCAAATCCCTCACAAAATTAATTTTACGAAGGATTTTTCGAGAGAATTTTTTTATCAAAAAATTGTACTAAGGGCTTATTGATGAAAAATAAATCCCTTAGAATATCCCTCACAAAATTAATTACTGAAATATTTTCCAAGGGATTTCCTAGGGAACATTTCGAGAGATTTTTTAAGGGAACATTTCTAAGGGATTCTCCGAGGAAAGGTTTATGAGGGATTTTTCAAGAAATTTTTTTGAACTCATTTACGAGAAAAAAATTTCTTAGAAAATCCATTGCAAAATTAATTTTGCAATGGATTTGCCGAGAAAATTTTTTTATCAAAAAATTATGTGTAAGGACTCATTAATGAAAAATAAATCCCTCAAAAAATTGCTCACAAAATTAATTTTCAAGAGATTTTTCAAGGGATTTGCCGAAGGAACATTTTCGATGGATTTTCTAATGGAACATTGCTGAGGGATTCTCGGAGGAAAGGTTTCTGAGGTATTTTTTGAGAAATTTTTTTGACCTCATTTACAAGAAAAAAATTTCTCAAAAAATCAAATTTTTTGAGAGAATTTTTTCATCAAAAAATTTTACTAAGGGCTCATTAATAAAAAATAAATCTCTTAAAAAATCCCTCACAAAATTAATTTTCGAGAGATGTCCAACGGATTTGCAGAGGGAACATTTTTGAGGGATTTTCTGGGATTCTTCGAGAAAATGTTTTTAAGAGATTTTTTGAGGATTTTTTTTGAACTCATTTATGAGAAAAATTATCTCGGCAAATCCCTCGCAAAATTAATTTTGTGAGGGATTTTTTAAGAAAATTTTTTAATTAAAAATTTTACTAGGACTCATTAATAAAAATAAATCCTTCGAAAAATCCCTCACAGAATTAATTTTTGAGAGATTTATAGAGGGATTTTTTTACCAAAATTATTTTTACACAAAATCCCTTGCAAAATTAATTTTGCAAGGGATTTTTTAAGAAAAGATTTTTTATCAAAAAATTTATAGTTAAGATTTTTTTTGTCGAAAAATCCCTGGGAATTGCGAGGGATCTTTTTTTTCGGTAAAATCCCTTGGTAAATCACACTTTTCTAGTATAGTTTTATGTTCTCTTGCTAACTTTTAAAGTATACATTTCTTGTGATGATTCACATACGGTTTGCCAATATTATTCAAAAGAGGAAGCTCAGTGCAAAGATAACCATCTTCATTTTTGTTAAGAACACCTTACCACCCATAGACCAGAGGGCCAGAGATGATAAAATTTTGTGCTTGGGTTTTATTACATTTCCTAAGTTGTCACATATTATTTTTATATTTTATAAAATGCAGCTGCTATGATATCTGCAATCTATTAGGGAAACAAAGATGAAGGTGTTCTTAACAAAAAATGAAGATGGCTTTCTTTGCATTGAGCTTTATCCTCTTTCGAATAACACAAACAAACTGCTTGATGGTTAAATCTGAATGGACTAGATACTTGAATCATCCAAAGAAATGTATACTTTGAAAAATTAATTTTTGAGAGATTTTCCAAGGGATTTGCCGATAGAACATTTTCGAGGGATTTCCTCATGAAAGGTTTCTCGAGGGATTCTCGGAGGAAAGGTTTCTGAAGGATTTTTCAAGGAATTTTTTTGAACTCATCTACGAAATTTTTTTTTTCAGCAAATCCATTAAATTTTGCAAGGGATTTTTCAAGAGAATTTTAATCAAAAAATTTAACTAAGGACTCATTAATGAAAAATAATTCTCTCAAAAAATCGCTCATAAAATTAATTTCTGAGGAAAACAAAGATGAAGTTGTTCTTAACAAAAAATGAAGATGGCTTTCTTTGCACTGAGCTTGATCCTATTTCAAATAACGCAGACAAACTGTTTGATAGTTAAATCTGCATGGACTAGATACCTGAATCATCCTAGGAAATGTAAACTTTAAAAAATTAATTTTCAAAATATTTTTAAGGGATTTGCCAAGAGAATATTTCTGAGGGATTCCCTTAGGAAAGGTTTCCAGAGGGATTCTCCGAGTAAAGGTTTCCGAAGGATTTTCCAAGAAATTTTTTTGAACTCATTTACGAGAAAAAATTTTCTTGGCAAATCCATTAAATTTTGTGAGGGATTTTTTGAGAGAATTTTTTTATCAAAAAAATTTACTAAGGACTCATTAATGAAAAATGAATCTCTCAAAAATCCCTTACAAAATTAAATTAATTTTGGAGAGATTTACCGAGGGATTTTTTTATCAAAAATTATTTTTACAAAGAACCCATTTATGATATAAAGATCCCTTGCAAGCGATTTTTTGAGAAAATATTTTTTATCAAATAAATTTCTAGTTAATATTTTTTATCAAAAAATCCCTTGAAATTGCGAGGGATTTTTTTTTGATAAAATCACTCGGTAAATCGCACATTTCTAGTAGGGTATGGTTTTATGTTCTTTTGCTTACAAGTATACATTTCTTGTTATGATTTACATACCTAGTCTCTGCATATTTAACTGTTAGGCAGTTTGCATACGTGATTCGAAAGAGGAAGCTCAATGCAAAGATAGCCCTCTTCATTTTTGTTAAGCACACCTTACCACCAATAAGCCAAACATGATAAAATTTTATGCTTGGATTTGTTACATTTCCTAAGTTGTTGCATATTATTTTTATGTTTTATAAAATGCAGCTGCTATGATATCTACAATCTATGTAATCTATGAGGAAAACAAAGATGAAGGTTTTCTTAACAAAAATGAAGATGGCTTTCTTTGCACTGAACTTGATCCTATTTCGAATAATGCAGACAAACTGCATGACCGTTAAATCTGTAAGGACGACTAGATACCTGA
This sequence comes from Calamus simplicifolius, assembly GCA_900491605.1. Classification (NCBI taxonomy): domain Eukaryota; kingdom Viridiplantae; phylum Streptophyta; class Magnoliopsida; order Arecales; family Arecaceae; genus Calamus; species Calamus simplicifolius. The sequence goes on along the minus strand of UESW01003063.1, from coordinate 97,867 downwards.
ATCATCCCAAGAATGTAAACTTTAAAAAATTAATTTCTGAAAAATTTTCCAAGGGATTTGCTGAGAGAACATTTCCGAGGGATTCTATCAGGAAAGGGGATTTTTTGAGGAATTTTTTTGAACTTATTTACGAGAAAAAATTTTCTCGGCAAATCCATTAAATTTTGCGAAGGATTTTTTGAGAGAATTTTTTTATCAAAAAATTTTATGGAATGAATCTCTCAAAAAATTCCTCACAAAATTAGTTTTGGAGAGATTTACCAAGGGATTTTTTTATTAGATTTTTTTACAAAGAACCTATTTATGATATAAAGATACCTCACAAAATCTATTGCAAAATTAATTTTGCAAGGAATTTTATGAGAAAATATTTTTTATCAAAAAATTTTATTGTTAATATTTTTTGTCAAAAAATCCCTTGTAATTACGAGGGATTTTTTTCTCTCAATAAAATCCCTCAAAAAATCACACTTTTTCTAGTAGTGCATGGTTTTATGTTCTCTTGCTAACTTTTAAAGTATACATTTCCTGTGATGATTCACATATCTAGTATTTCTGCAGATTTAACTGTTTGGCAGTTTGCATACGTTATTCGAAATAGGAAGTTCAATGCAAAGATAGCATCTTCATTTTTGTTAAGAACACCTTACCACACACAGGCCAGACATGATAAAATTTTGTGCTTGGATTTGTTACATTTCCTAAGTTATTGCATATTATTTTTATCTGCTATGATATATGCAATCTATGAGGAAAACAAAGATGAAGATGTTCTTAACAAAAATGAAGATGGCTTTCTTTGCCCTGAGCTTGATCATATTGATCCTATTTCGAAAAATGCTGACAAACTGCCTGATAATTAAATCTGCATGGACTAGATACCTAAATCATCCCAAGAAATTTATTTAAAAAATAGAGAACATTTCCGAGGGATTCCCTCATTAAAGGTTTTCAAAGGATTATCTGTGGAAAGGTTTCTGAAGGATTTTTGGATGAATTTTTTTGAACTCATTTATGAGAAAATTTTCTAAGCAAATCCATTGAATTTTACGAGGGACTTTTCAATAGAATTTTTTCACCAAAAAAGTTTACTAAGAACTCATTAATAAAAAATAATTCTCTCAAAAAATCCCTCAGAAAATTAATTTTTGAGAGATTTATCGAGGGATTTTTTTATCAGATTTTTTTACAAACAACCCATTTATGATAAAAGATCCCTTGCAAAATCTCTCGCAAAATTTTTTTGTAAGATTTTTTTAGAAAATATTTTTTATCAAAAAATTTTTAGTTAATATTTTTTGTCAAAAAATCCCTTGGAATTGCGAGGAAATTTTTTTTTCGATAAAATTCCTCGATAAATCGCACTTTTCTAGTAGTGTATAGTTTTATGTTCTCTTACTAACTTTTAAAGTATACAATTCTTGTTATGATTCACATATCTAGTCTCTGCAAATTTTACTGTTAGGCAATTTGCATACGTGATTCGAAAGAGGAAACTCAGTGCAAAGATAGCCATCTTTATTTTTGTTAAGAACACCTTACCACCTATAGGCCAAACATGATAAAATTTTATGCTTGGATTTGTTACATTTCCTAAGGTTTTGTATATGATTTTTATGTTTTATAAAATGCACGTAGCTGCTATGATATATGAGGAATACAAAGATGAAGGTGTTCTTAACAAAAATAAAGATGGCTTTCTTTGCACTGAGCTTGATCCTATTTCGAATAACGCAGATAAACTGCCTGATAGTTAAATCTGCATGGACTATATACCTAAATCATTCCAAAAATATTATACTTTAAAAAATCAAATTTTGAGAGATTTTTCAACGGATTTGCCGAGAGAACTTTTCTAAAGGATTCCCTCACGAAAGGTTTTCGAAGGATTCTCCGAAGAAAGGTTTCCGAAGGATTTTTCGATGAATTTTTTTGAGCTCATTTAAGAGGCAAATCCATTGAATTTTGCAAGAGATTTTTCAAGAGAATTTTTTCATCAAAAAATTTTACTAAAACTATTAATGAAAAATAATTCTCTCAAAAAATTCCTCACAAAATAATTTTTGAGAAATCTATCGAGGGATTTTTTTATCGGATTTTTTTGTACAAAGAACCCATTTATGATATAAGGATCCTTCGCAAAATTCTCGCAAAATTAATTTTGCAAAGATTATTTGAGAAAATATTTTTTATCAAAAAATTTTTTAGTTATCGAAAAAGCCCTTGGAATTGCGAGGAATTTTTTTTTCTCGATAAAATCCCTCGATAAATCGCACTTTTCTAATAGTGTATAGTTTTATGTTCTCTTGCTAACTTTTAAAGTATACATTTCTTTTGTTATGATTCACATATCTAGTTTATGCAGATTTAACTGTTAGGCAGTTTGCATACGTGATTCGAAAGAGGAAGCTCAGTGCAAAGATAGCAATCATCATTTTTTGTTAAGAACACATTACCACACACAGGCCAGACATGATAAAATTTTATGCTTTGATTTGTTACATTCCTAAGTTGTTGCATATTATTTTTATGTTTTATAAAATGCAGTTGCTATGATATATGCAATCTATGAGGAAAACAAAGATGAAGGTGTTCTTAACAAAAATGAAGATGGCCATCTTTGCACTAAGCTTGATCCTATTTCGAATAACGCAGACAAACTACCTGATAGTTAAATCTGCATGGACTATATACCTAAATCATTACAAAAAAATTATACTTTAAAAAATTAATTTTTGAGAGATTTTTCAAGGGATTTGCCGAGAGAACATTTTCGGGAGATTCCCTCAGAAAAGGTTTTCGAAGGATTCTCCGAGGAAAGGTTTCTGAATGACTTTTCGATGATTTTTTTGAACTCATTTACGAGGCAAATCCATTGAATTTTGTGAGGGATTTTTTGAGAGAATTTTTTCATCAAAAAATTTTACTAAGAACTCATTAATGAAAAATAATTCTCTCAAAAAAATCCCTCACAAAATTAATTTTTGAGAAATCTATCGAGGGATTTTTTTCATTGGATTTTTTTGTAAAAAGAACCCATTTATGAAAAATCTCTCACAAAATTAATTTTTCAAGTGATTGTTTGAGAAAATATTTTTTATCAAAAAAATTTTTAGTTATCAAAAAAGCCCTTGGAATTGTGAGATTTTTTTTTCTCGATAAAATCCCTCGATAAATCGCACTTTTCTAATAGTGTATAGTTTTATGTTCTCCTGCTAACTTTCAAAGTATACATTTCTTTTGGTATGATTCACATATCTAGTCTCTGCAGATTTAACTGTTAGGCAGTTTGCATACATGATTCGAAAGAGGAAGCTCAGTGCAAAGATAGCCACCTTCATTTTTGTTAAGAACACATTACCACACAAGCCAGACATGATAAAATTTTATGCTTGGATTTGTTACATTCCTAAGTTGTTGCATATTATTTTTATGTTTTATAAAATGCAGCTGATATGGTATATGCAATCTATGAAGAAAACAAAGATGAAGGTGTTCTTAACAAAAATGAAATGGCTTTGTTTGCACTAAGCTTGATCCTATTTCGAATAACGCAGACAAACTGCCTGATAATTAAATCTGCATGTACTAGATACCTAAATCATCCTAAGAAATTTATACTTTAAAAAATTAATTTTTGAGACATTTTTCAAGAGATTTGCTGAGAGAACATTTCCATGGATTCCCTCATTAAAGGTTTTTGAGGGATGCTCTGAGGAAAGGTTTCCGAAGGATTTTTCAATGAATTTTTTTGAACTCATTTATGAGAAAAAATTTTCTCAGCAAATCAATTGAATTTTATGAGGGATTTTTCAAGAGAATTTTTTCATCAAAAAATGTTACTAAGAACTCATTAATGAAAAATAATTCTCTCAAAAAAATCCCTCACAAAATTAATTTTTGAGAAATCTATCGAGGATTTTTTCATTGGATTTTTTTGTAAAAAGAACCCATTTATGAAAAATCTCTCGCAAAATTAATTTTGCAAGCGATTGTTTGAGAAAATATTTTTTATCAAATTTTTTTAGTTATTGAAAAAGCCCTTGGAATTGTGAGAAATTTTTTTTTCTCGATAAAATCCCTCGGTAAATCGCACTTTTCTAATAGTGTATAGTTTTATGTTCTCCTGTTAACTTTCAAAGTATACATTTCTTTTGTTATGATTCACATATCTAGTCTCTGCAGATTTAACTGTTAGGCAGTTTGCATACATGATTCGAAAGAGGAAGCTCAGTGCAAAGATAGCCACCTTCATTTTTGTTAAGAACACATTACCACACAGGCCAGACATGATAAAATTTTATGCTTGGATTTGTTACATTGCTAAGTTGTTGCATATTATTTTTATGTTTTATAAAATGCAGCTGCTATGGTATATGCAATCTATGAAGAAAACAAAGATGAAGGTGTTCTTAACAAAAATGAAGATGGCTTTGTTTGCACTAAGCTTGATCCTATTTCGAATAACGCAGACAAACTGCCTGATAATTAAATCTGCATGTACTAGATACCTAAATCATCCCAAGAAATTTATACTTTAAAAAATTAATTTTTGAGAGATTTTTCAAGAGATTTGCTGAGAGAACATTTCCGAGGGATTCCCTCATTAAAGGTTTTCGAGGGATGCTCTGAGGAAAGGTTTCCGAAGGATTTTTCGATGAATTTTTTTGAACTCATTTATGAGAAAAAATTTTCTCAGCAAATCAATTGAATTTTACGAGGGATTTTTCAAGAGATTTTTTCATCAAAAAATGTTACTAAGAACTCATTAATGAAAAATAATTCTCTCAAAAAATCCCTCAGAAAATTATTTTTTAAGAGATTTATCGAGGGATTTTTTTATCGGATTTTTTTTACAAACAACCCATTCATGATATAAAGATCTCTTGCGAAATCTCTCGCAAAATTTATTTTGCAAGCGATTTTTTTAGAAATTTTTTTACAAAAAAATTTTTAGTTAATATTTTTTATCAAAAAATCCCTTGGAATTGCGAGAAATTTTTTTTCTCAATAAAATCCCTCGGTAAATCGCACTTTTCTAGTAGTGTATAGTTTTATGTTCTCTTGCTAACTTTTAAAGTATACATTTCTTGTTATGATTCACATATCTAGTCTCTGCAGATTTAACTGTTAGGTAATTTGCATACGTGATTCGAAAGAGGAAGCTCAGTGCAAAGATAGCCATCTTTATTTTTGTTAAGAACACCTTACCACTACTGGCCAAACATGATAAAATTTTATGCTTGGATTTGTTACATTTCCTAAGGTATTGTATATGATTTTATGTTTTATAAAATGCAGCTGCTATGATATATGAGTAAAACAAAGATGAAGGTGTTCTTAACAAAAATAAAGATGACTTTCTTTGCACCGAGCTTGATCCTACTTCGAATAACGCAGACAAACTGCCTGATAGTTAAATCTGCATGGACTATATACCTAAATCATTCCAAAAAAATTATACTTTAAAAAATTAAATTTGAGAGATTTTTCAAAGGATTTGCCAAGAGAACTTTTCCGAGAGATTCCCTAAAGAAAGGTTTTCGAAGGATTCTCCGAGGAAAGGTTTCCGAAAGATTTTTTGATGAATTTTTTTGAACTCATTTACGAGGCAAATCCATTAAATTTTGTGAGGAATTTTTGAGAGAAATTTTTTATTAAAAAATTTTGCTAAGAACTCATTAATGAAAAATAATTCTCTCAAAAATCTCTCACAAAATTAATTTTTGAGAAATCTATCAAGGGGTTTTTTTATCGGATTTTTTTGTATAAAGAACCCATTTACGATATAAGGATCCTTCACAAAATCTCTCGCAAAATTAATTTTGCAAACGATTGTTTGAGAAAATATTTTTATCAAAAAAATTTTAGTTATTGAAAAGCCCTTGGAATTGCGAGGAATTTTTTTTTCTCGATAAAATCCCTCAGTAAATCGCACTTTTCTAATAGTGTAAAGTTTTATGTTCTCTTGCTAACTTTTAAAGTATACATTTCTTTTGTTATAATTCACATATCTAGTCTCTGCAGATTTAACTGTTAGGCAGTTTGCATACATGATTCGAAAGAGGAATCTCAGTGCAAAGATAGCCTTCTTCATTTTTGTTAAGAACACATTACCACACAGAGGCCAGACATGATAAAATTTTATGCTTGGATTTGTTACATTCCTAAGTTGTTGCATATTATTTTTATGTTTTATAACTGCTATGATATATGCAATCTATGAAGAAAACAAAGATGAAGGTGTTCTTAACAAAAATGAAGATGGCTTTCTTTTTAAGCTTGATCCTATTTCGAATAACGCAGATAAACTGCCTGATGAATAAATGCATGGACTTTAAAAAATTTATACTTTAAAAAATTAATTTTTGAGAGATTTTTTAAGAGATTTGCTGAGAGAACATTTCCGAGGGATTCCCTTATTAAAGGTTTTCGAGGGATTATCTGAGGAAAGGTTTTTGAAGGATTTTTCGATGAATTTTTTTCAACTCATTTACGAGAAAAAAATTTTCTCAACAAATCCATTGAATTTTATGAGGGATTTTTCAAGAGAATTTTTTCATCAAAAAATTTTACTAAGAACTCATTAATGAAAAATAATTCTCTCAAAAAATCCCTCAGAAAATTAATTTTTGAGAGATTTATCGAGGGATTTTTTTATCAGATTTTTTTTACAAACAACCCATTTATGATATAAAGATCCCTTGCAAAATCTCTAGCAAAATTTATTTTACAAGCAATTTTTTTAGAAAATATTTTTTATCAAAAAATTTTGCAGTTAATATTTTTTGTCAAAAAATCCCTTTGAATTGCGAGGAAATTTTTTTCTCAATAAAATCCCTCGGTAAATCACTTTTCTAGTTGTGTATAGTTTTATGTTCTCTTGCTAACTTTTAAAGTATACATTTCTTGTTATGATTCACATATCTAGTCTCTGCAGATTTAACTGTTAGGCAATTTGCATACGTGATTCGAAAGAGGAAACTCAGTGCAAAGATAGCCATGTTTATTTTTGTTAAAAACACCTTACCACCTACAGGCCAAACATGATAAAATTTTATGCTTGGATTTGTTAAATTTCCTAAGGTGTTGTATATGATTTTTATGTTTTATAAAATGCAGCTGCTATGATATATGAAGAAAACAAAGATGGTGTTCTTAACAAAAATAAAGATGGCTTTATTTGCACCGAGTTTGATCCTATTTCGAATAACGCAGACAAACTGCCTGATAATTAAATATGCATAAACTATATACCTAAATCTTTCCAAAAAAATTATTCTTTAAAAAATTAATTATTGAGAGATTTTTCAAGGGATTTACTAAGAGAACTTTTTCGAGGGATTCCCTCACGAAAGGTTTTCGAAGGATTCTCCGAGGAAAGGTTTTCGAATGATTTTTCGAAGAAATTTTTTGAACTCATTTACGAGGCAAATCCATTGAATATTGGGAGGGTTTTTTCGAGAGAATTTTTCATCAAAATTTTACTAAGAACTCATTAATGAAAAATAATTCTTTCAAAAAATCCCTCACAAAATTAATTTTCGAGAAATCTATAGAGGGATTTTTTTATCGGATTTTTTTGTACAAAGAACCCATTTATGATATAAGGATCCTTTGCAAAATCTCTCACAAAATTAATTTTGCAAGTGATTGTTTGAGAAAATATTTTTTATCAAAAATTTTTTTAGTTATCAAAAAAGCTCTTGGTACGAGGATTTTTTTTTCTCGATAAAATCCCTTGGTAAATTGAACTTTTCTAATAGTGTATAGTTTTATATTCTCTTGCTAGCTTTTAAAGTATACATTTCTTTGTTATGATTCACATATCTAGTCTCTGCATATTTAACTATTAGGTTGTTTGCATACGTGATTGAAAGAGGAAGCAGTGCAAAGATAGCCATCTTCATTTTTTTAAGAACACATTACCACACAGGCTAGACATGATAAAATTTTATGCTTGGATTTGTTACATTCCTAAGTTGTTGCATATTATTTTTATGTTTTATAAAATGCAGTTGCTATGAAATATGCAATCTATGAGGAAAACAAAGATGGTGTTCTTAACAAAAATGAAGATCGCTTTCTTTTCCCTGACTTGATTCTATTTCAAATAACGTAGACAGACTGCCTGATAGTTAAATCTGCATGGACTTTATACCTAAATCATTCCAAAAAAAATTATACTTTAAAAATTAATTTTTGAGAGATTTTTCAAGGGATTGCCGAGAGAACATTTCCGAGGGATTCCCTCGTAAAAGGTTTTCGAAGGATTCTCCGAGGAAAGGTTTCTGAAGGATTTTTTGATTAATTTTTTGAACTCATTTACGAGGAAAATCCATTGAATTTTGCGAGGGATTTTTAAGAGAATTTTTTTATCAAAAAATTTTACTAAGAACTCATTAATGAAAAATAATTCTCTCAAAAAATCCCTCACAAAATTAATTTTTGAGAAATCTTTCGAGGGATTTTTTTGGATTTTTTTGTACAAAGAACCCATTTATGATATGAAGATCCTTCACAAAATCTCTCGAAAAATTAATTTTGCAAGTGATTGTTTGAGAAAATATTTTTTATCGAAATTTTTTTTAGTTTTTGAAAAAGCCCTTTGAAGTGTGAGGATTTTTTTTTCTCGATAAAATCCCTCGATAAATCATACTTTTCTAATAATGTATAGTTTTATGTTCTCTTGCTAACTTTTAAAGTATACATTTCTTTTGTTATGATTCACATATCTAGTCTCTACAGATTTAACTGTTAAGCAGTTTGCATACGTGATTCGAAAGAAGAAGCTCAGTGCAAAGATAGCCATCTTCATTTTTGTTAAGAACACATTACCACACACAGGCTAGACATGATAAAATTTTATGCTTGGATTTGTTACATTCATAAGTTGTTGCATATTATTTTTATGTTTTATAACTGCTATGATATATGCAATCTATGAAGAAAACAAAGATGAAGGTGTTCTTAACAAAACTGAAGTTGGCTTTCTTTGCAAGCTTGATCCTATTTCGAATAACAACAAACTGCCTGATAATTAAATCTGCATGGACTAGATACCTTAATCATCCCAAGAAATTTGTACTTTAAAAAATTAATTTTTGAGAGATTTTTCAAGAGTTTGCTGAGAGAACATTTCCGAGGGATTCCCTCATTAAAGGTTTTCGAGGTATTCTTTGAGGAAAGGTTTTCGAAGGATTTTCCGATGACTTTTTTGAACTCATTTACGAGAAAAAATTTTCTCAGCAAATCCATTGAAGTTTATGAGGGATTTTTCAAGAGAATTTTTTCATCAAAAAATTTTACTAAGAACTCATTAATGAAAAATAATTCTCCCAAACAATCCCTTAGAAAATTAATTTTTGAGAGATTTATCGAGGGATTTTTTTATCAAATTTTTTTACAAACAACCCATTTATGATATAAGGACCCCTTGCAAAATCTCTCACAAAATTTATTTTGTAAGCAATTTTTTTAGAAAATATTTTTTACCAAAAAATTTTCAATTAATATTTTTTATCAAAAAATCCCTTGGAATTGGGAGGAAAATTTTCTCAATGAAATCCCTTGGTAAATCGCACTTTTCTAGTAGTGTATAGTTTTATGTTCTCCTGCTAACTTTTAAAGTATACATTTCTTTTGTTATGATTCACATATCTAGTCTCTGCAGATTTAACTATTAGGCAGTTCGCATACGTGATTCGAAAGAGGAAGCTCAGTGCAAAGATAGCCACTAACATGATAAAATTTTATGCTTGGATTTGTTACATTCCTAAGTTGTTGCATATTATTTTTATGTTTTATAACTGCTATGATATATGCAATCTATGAAGAAAACAAAGATGAAGGTGTTCTTAAAAAAGTGAAGATGGCTTTCTTTGCAAGCTTGATCCTATTTCGAATAACGCAGACAAATTGTTTGATAATTAAATATGCATGGACTAGATACCTAATAGTCCCAAGAAATTTATACTTTAAAAAATTAATTTTTGAGAGATTTTTCAAGAGATTTACTGAGAGAACATTTCCGAGGGATTCCCTCATTAAAGGTTTTCGAGGGATTCTTAAGAAAAAGTTTTCAAAGGATTTTCCGATGAATTTTTTTGAACTCATTTACGAGAAAAAATTTTCTCAGCAAATCTATTGAATTTTATGAGGGATTTTTCAAGAGAATTTTTCATCAAAAAAATTTACTAAGAACTCATTAATCAAAAATAATTCTCTCAAAAAATCCCTCACAAAATTAATTTTTGAGAAATCTATTGAGGGATTTTTTTATTGGATTTTTTTTGTACAAAGAACCCATTTATGATATAAGGATCCTTTGCAAAATCTCTTGCAAAATTAATTTTGCAAACAATTGTTTGAGAAAATATTTTTTATCAAAAAATTTTTAGTTATCGAAAAAGCCCTTGGAATTGCGAGGAATTTTTTTTCTCGATAAAATTCCATAGTAAATGCACTTTTCTAATAGTGTATAGTTTTATGTTCTCTGCTAACTTTTAAAGTATACATTTCTTTTTGTTATGATTCACATATCTAATCTGCCTTTGCATATGTGATTCGAAAGAGAAGCTCAGTGCAAAGATAGCCATCTTCATTTTTGTTAAAACACATTACCACACACAGCCAGACATGATAAAATTTTATGTTTGGATTTGTTACATTCCTAAGTTGTTGCATATTATTTTTATGTTTTATAAAATGTAGTTGCTATGATATATGCAATCTATGAGGAAAACAAAGATGAAGGTGTTCTTAACAAAAATGAAGATGGCTTTCTTTGCACTGAGCTTGATTCTATTTGAATCCTGATAGTTAAATCTGTATGGACTATATTCCTAAATCATTCCAAAAAAATTATACTTTAAAAAATTAATTTTTGAGAGATTTTTCAAGGGATTTGCCGAGAGAACATTTCCAAGGGATTCCCTCGTAAAAGATTTTCGAAATATTCTCGAGGAAAGGTTTCTGAAGGATTTTTCGATGAATTTTTTTGAACTCATTTACGAGGCAAATCCATTGAATTTTGTGAGGGATTTTTGAGAGAACTTTTTTATCAAAAAATTTTACTAAGAACTCATTAATGAAAAATAATTCTCTCAAAAAATCCCTCACAAAATTAATTTTTGAGAAATCTATCGAGGGATTTTTTTATCAGATTTTTTTATACAAAGAACCCATTTATGATATGAAGATCCTTCGCAAAATCTCTCGCAAAATTAATTTTGCAAGCGATTGTTTGAGAAAATATTTTTTATCAAAAATTTTTTTTATAGAAAAAGCCCTTGAAAGTGCGAGGAATTTTTTTCTCAATAAAATCCCTCGGTAAATCGCACTATTGCTAACTTTTAAAGTATACATTTCTTTTGTTATGATTCACATATCTAGTCTATGCAGATTTAACTGCTAGGCAGTTTGCATACGTGATTCGAAAGAGAATCTCAGTGCAAAGATAGCCTTCTTCATTTTTGTTAAGAACACATTACCACACAAGCCAGACATGATAAAATTTTATGCTTGGATTTGTTACATTCCTAAGTTGTTGCATATTATTTTTATGTTTTATAACAGCTATGATATATGCAATCTATGAAGAAAACAAAGATGAAGTGTTCTTAACAAAAATGAAGATGGTCTTTCTTTGCAAGCTTGATCCTATTTTGAATAACGCAGACAAACTGCCTGATAATTAAATCTGCATGGACTAGATACCTAAATCATCCCAAGAAATTTATACTTTAAAAAATTAATTTTTGAGAGATTTTTCAAGAGATTTGCTGAGAGAACATTTCCGAGGGATTCCCTCATTAAAGGTTTTCGAGGGATTCTCTGAGGAAAGGTTTTCGAAGGATTTTTCGATGAATTTTTTTGAACTCATTTACGAGAAAAAATTTTCTCAGCAAATCCATTGAATTTTATGAGGGATTTTTTAAGAGAATTTTTTCATCAAAAAATTTTACTAAGAACTCATTAATGAAAAATAATTCTCTCAAAAAATCCCTCAAAAATTAATTTTTGAGAGATTTATCGAGGGATTTTTTATCAGATTTTTTTTACAAACAACCCATTTATGATATAAAGATCCCTTGCAAAATCTCTCGCAAAATTTATTTTGCAAGCAATTTTTTTAGAAAATATTTTTTATCAAAAAATTTTATTTTTTTTGAAAAATCCTTGGAATTGCGAGAAATTTTTTTTCTCGATAAAATCCCTCGGTAAATCACTTTTCTAGTAGTGTATAGTTTTATGTTCTCTTGCTAACTTTTAAAGTATACATTTCTTGTTATGATTCACATATCTAGTCTATGTAGATTTAACTGTTAGGCAATTTGCATACATAATTCGAAAGAGGAAACTCAGTGCAAAGATAGCCATCTTTATTTTGTTAAGAACACCTTACCACCTGCAGACCAAACTTGATAAAATTTTATCTAATCCAAGCATAAAATTTATCATGTTTGGTTTGTAGGTGATAAGGTGTTCTTAACAAAAACAAAGATGGCTTTCTTTGCACCGAGTTTGATCCTATTTCGAATAACGCAGACAAACTGCCTGATAGTTAAATGCATGGACTATATACCTAAATCATTCCAAAAAAATTATACTTTAAAAAATTAATTTTTGAGAGATTTTTCAAGGGATTTGCCAAGAGAACTTTTCCGAAGGATTCCTCACGAAAGGTTTTCAAAGGATTCTCTGAGGAAAGGTTTTCGAAGGATTTTTTAATGAATTTTTTTGAACTCATTTATGAGGCAAATCCATTGAATTTGCGAGGGATTTTTTGAGAGAATTTTTACATCAAAAAATTTACTAAGAACTCATTAATGAAAAATAATTCTTCAAAAAATCCCTCACAAAATTAATTTTTGAGAAATCTATCGAGGATTTTTTATCAGATTTTTTTGTACAAAGAACCCATTTATGATAAGGATCCTTCGCAAAATCTCTCGAAAAATTAATTTTGCAAGCGATTGTTTGAAAATATTTTTTATCGAAAAGTTTTTTAGTTATCGAAAAAGCCCTTGGTGCGAGGATTTTTTTTTCTCGATAAAATCCCTTATAAATTGCACTTTTCTAATAGTGTATAGTTTTATGTTCTCTTGCTAACTTTTAAAGTATACATTTCTTTTGTTATGATTCACATATCTAGTCTCTGCAGATTTAACTGTTAGGCAGTTTGCATACGTGATTCGAAAGAGGAAGCTCAGTGCAAAGATAGCCATCTTCATTTTTGTTAAGAACACATTACCACACCAACATGATAAAATTTTATGCTTGGATTTGTTACATTCCTAAGTTGTTGCATATTATTTTTATGTTTTATAAAATGCAGTTGCTATATATGCAATCTATGAAGAAAACAAAGATGAAGGTGTTCTTAACAAAAATGAAGATGGCTTTCTTTGCAAGCTTGATCCTATTTCGAATAACAGACAAACTGCCTGATAATTAAATCTGCATGGACTAGATACCTAAATCATCCCAAGAAATTTATACTTTAAAAAATTAATTTTTGAGAGATTTTTCAAGAGATTTGCTGAAAGAACATTTCCGAGGGATTCCCTCATTAAAGGTTTTCAAGGGATTCTCTGAGGAAATGTTTTCGAAGGATTTTTCGATGAATTTTTTTGAACTCATTTACGAGAAAAAATTTTCTCAGCAAATCCATTGAATTTTATGAGGGATTTTTCAAGAGAATTTTTTTATCAAAAATTTTACTAAGAACTCATTAATGAAAAATAATTCTCTCAAAAAATCCCTCAAAAATTAATTTTTGAGAGATTTATCGAGGGATTTTTTATCAGATTTTTTTTACAAACAACCCATTTATGATATAAAGATCCCTTGCAAAATCTCTCGCAAAATTTATTTTGCAAGCAATTTTTTTAGAAAATATTTTTTATGAAAAAATTTCCATTTAATATTTTTTATCGAAAAATTCCTTGGAATTGCGAGGAAATTTTTTTCTCGATAAAATCCCTCGTAAATCGCACTTTTCTAGTAGTGTATAGTTTTATGTTCTCTTGCTAACTTTTAAAGTATACATTTCTTGTTATGATTCACATATCTAGTCTCTGTAGATTTAACTGTTAGGCAATTTGCATACATGATTCGAAAGGGGAAACTCAGTGCAAAGATAGCCATCTTTATTTTTGTTAAGAATACCTTACCACCTACAGACCAAACGTGATAAAATTTTATCAAATCCAAGCATAAAATTTTATCATGTTTGGTCTATAGGTGGTTATGTGTTCTTAACAAAAATAAAGATGGCTTTCTTTGCACCGAGTTTGATCCTATTTCGAATAATGCAGACAAACTGCCTGATAGTTAAATCTGCAAGGACTATATACCTAAATCATTCCAAAAAATTTATACTTTAAAAAATTAATTTTTGAGAGATTTTTCAAGAGATTTGCCAAGAGAACTTTTCCAAGGGATTCCCTCATGAAAGGTTTTCGAAGGATTCTCCGAGGAAAGGTTTCGAAGGATTTTTTGATGAATTTTTTTGAACTCATTTACGAGGCAAATCCATTGAATTTTGCAAGGATTTTTTGAGAGAATTTTTTTATCAAAAAAATTTACTAAGAACTTCATTAATGAAAAATAATTCTCTCAAAAATCCCTCACAAAATTAATTTTTTAAAATCTATCGGGATTTTTTATCAGATTTTTTTGTACAAAGAACCCATTTATGATATAAGGATCCTTCGCAAAATCTCTCAAAAATTAATTTTGCAAGCGATTGTTTGAGAAAATATTTTTTATCAAATTTTTTTTAGTTATCGAAAAAGCCCTTGGAATTGCGAGGAATTTTTTTTTCTCGATAAAATCCCTCGGTAAATCGCATTTTTCTAATAGTGTATAGTTTTATGTTCTCTTGCTAACTTTTAAGGTATACATTTTTTGTTATGATTCACATATCTAGTCTCTGTAGATTTAACTGTTAGGCAGTTTGCATACGTGATTCGAAAGAGGAAGCTCAGTGCAAAGATAGCAATTATCATTTTTTGTTAAGAACACATTACCACACACAGGCTAGACATGATAAAATTTTATGCTTGGATTTGTTACATTCCTAAGTTGTTGCACATCATTTTTATGTTTTATAAAATGCAGTTGCTATGATATATGCAATCTATCAGGAAAACAAAGATGAAGGTGTTCTTAACAAAAATGAAGATGGCCATCTTTGCACTGAGCTTGATCCTATTTCGAATAACGCAGACAAATGCTGATAGTTAAATCTGCATGGACTATATACCTAAATCATTCCAAAAAAAATTATACTTTAAAAAATTAATTTTTGAGAGATTTTTCAAGGGATTTGCCGAGAGAACATTTTCAAGGGATTCCCTCAGAAAAGGTTTTCGAAGGATTCTCCAAGGAAGAATTTTTTTGAACTCATTTATGAGGCAAATCCATTGAATTATGCGAGGGATTTTTTGAGAGAATTTTTTCATCAAAAAATTTTACTAAGAACTCATTAATGAAAAATAATTCTCTCAAAAAATCCCTCACAAAATTAATTTTGAGAAATCTATCGAGGGATTTTTTCATTGGATTTTTTTGTAAAAGGAACCCATTTATGAAAAATTCTCGCAAAATTAATTTTGCAAGCGATTGTTTGAGAAAATATTTTTTATCAAATTTTTTTTAGTTATCAAAAAAGCCCTTGGTGCGAGGAATTTTTTTTCTCGATAAAATCCCTTGGTAAATTGCACTTTTCTAATAGTGTATAGTTTTATGTTCTCTTGCTAACTTTTAAAGTATACATTTCTTTTGTTATGATTCAACATCTAGTCTCTACAGATTTAACTATTAGGCAGTTTATATACGTGATTCGAAAGAGGAAGCTCAGTGCAAAGATAGCCATCTTCATTTTTGTTAAGAACACATTACCACACACAGGCCGGACATTATAAAATTTTGTGCTTGGATTTGTTACATTCCTAAGTTGTTGCATATTATTTTTATTTATGACTGCTATGATATATGCAATCTATGAAGAAAACAAAGATGAAGGTGTTCTTAACAAAAATGAAGATGGCTTTCTTTGCAAGCTTGATCCTATTTCGAATAACGCCTGATAATTAAATCTGCATGGACTAGATACCTAAATCATCCCAAGAAATTTATATTTTAAAAAATTAATTTTGAGAGATTTTTCAAGAGATTTGCTGAAAGAACATTTCCGAGGGATTCCCTGTTAAAGGGTTTTCAAGGGATTATCTGAGGAAATGTTTTCGAAGGATTTTTCGATGAATTTTTTTGAACTCATTTACGAGAAAAAATTTTCTCGGCAAATCCATTGAATTTTATGAGGGATTTTTCAAGAGAATTTTTTTATCAAAAAATTTTACTAAGAACTCATTAATGAAAAATAATTCTCTCAAAAAATCCCTCAGAAAATTAATTTTTGAGAGATTTATCGAGGGATTTTTTATCGGATTTTTTTTATAAACAACCCATTTATGATATAAAGATCCCTTGCAAAATCTCTCGCAAAATTTATTTTGCAAGCAATTTTTTAGAAAAATTTTTTATGAAAAAATTTTCTATTTAATATTTTTTATCGAAAAATTCCTTGGAATTGCGAGGAAATTTTTTTTCTCGATAAAATCCCTCGGTAAATCGCACTTTTCTAGTAGTGTATAGTTTTATGTTCTCTTGCTAACTTTTAAAATATACATTTCTTGTTATGATTCACATATCTAGTCTCTGTAGATTTAAGTGTTAGGCAATTTGCATACATGATTCGAAAGGGGAAACTCAGTGCAAAGATAGCCATCTTTTTTTGTCAAGAATACCTTACCACCTACATACCAAACGTGATAAAATATTATAAAATCCAAGCATAATATTTTATCATGTTTGGTCTGTAGGTGGTTAGGTGTTCTTGACAAAAGTAAAGATGGCTTTCTTTGCACCGAGTTTGATCCTATTTCGAATAATGCAATGCAAGACTATATAGCTAAATCATTCCAAAAAAAAATTATACTTTAAAAAATTAAGTTTTGAGAGATTTTTCAAGGATTTGCCGAGAGAACTTTTCCAAGGATTCCCAAAGGTTTTCGAGGGATTCTCTAAAGAAAGGTTTTCGAAGGATTTTTCATTAATTTTTTTCCAATGATTTTTTTTTCAATGATTTTTTTTGCACTCATTTGCTAGAAAAATTTTTTATGCAAATCCATTGAATTTTGTGAGAGATTTTTTGAAAGAATTTTTTCATCAAAAAAATTTACTAAGAACTAATCTTTATTGGGGGATTTTTTTTTACAAAGAGTTTTTTTACAAAAAGCCCATTTATAATATAAAAAACCTTCGCAAAATTCCTCGTAAAAAATTTTGCAAGAAATTTTTTGAGAATATATTTTTTATCAACAAATTTTTTAGTTAATAACTTTTTATCAAAAAAATTCCCTTGAAATTGCAAGGTTTTTTTTTTTTCGATATCACGCTTTTCTAGTAGCCTTTGATAAAACAGATTAAACAAAGTCAAGATCGAAATAGTCACCACAAATATCACGAAACTAGACTCCAGTATAACACACATTGCACAGACATATACATATGCAATCAAGAACACCATACTAGAAATTAAGAACAAGAACCATCCCTAGAATCCAAAGAAAAGGCAAGAAAAGAAGAAACAATAATCTATTAATCAAACACCGTTTCGAGAATCGAAAAGAAATTAAAACCACAATAGAAATTAGTAACCATTTTGACGTCCTTAAAATCCAAAGGAAGGGAAAGGGAACTATGGAGAAATAATCAACTAATGAAGCACCAAATCGAGAATCCAAAGGAAACCAGAACCAAAACAGAAATTAAGAGCCATCACTAAAAGCCAAACACCGAAATCACAACGCAAATCAAGAACTATCTCAAGAATTCAAAAAAAAAAAAAAAAAATAAGAGAAACCAGTCAAGAAGGCATGAGAGATGATTGTGAAAGGGGAACGGATCGCCTGCCTTCTCACCGTCGTTCTTGAGGCGGAGGATTGCGGCTCCAAGTCCTCGATCTTCGTTCTTGAGGCGGAGGATTCCGGCGCCAGGGTCTCGATCTTCGTTCCTGTAGTGGAGGATTGCTGCTCCAGGGACTCGATCAACGTTATTTGGAGCGGAGGATTGCCGCACCGGCGACGCGAAGTGTCTGCTCGGATTCTCCGTCTCCTATGGTCCCCGATAACCGAGGGAGGGAGGATGAGAGGAGCCAACGAACGGGGGTCCATTCATAAGCAGAGTGCAACCCTATATATACGTAAAAAATACAATATTATAAATAAGAAAATAAGTTAATCATTACAACGGCCTTTTAAATGGTACTTGATATCTTTATTATTTTATAATTAATTTTTTTATGAGTTAATGATTTTTTTTTTTGTTATAAAGCTGTAACGATTCAATGGTGCCAATGCCTATAAATACAAAGCCCCTTGCACGGGTTTGTTCGTCCTCTCCGATATAAACTCAAAAAAATTATTTAATAAATAAATTAATAAGCTTATAAAAGAGAGAGAGGAAGTGATAATTAAAAAGAATTAATATTTTTTTAGATATATCAAATGGTCAAACCCTAATATGAATATAAGTTGATATATTGATGAAAATTAAAAATATTAAAGATGTAAAATGATTTTGTAAAATAAAAGTATAACTTTTTTTCTCTTATATTTATATTCTTTCTTTTGGTATACATATATTTTTATATATAATTAATATAAAACTACAATATACTTTTGTTCTTGAAATTTTATTCAAAATTTATTTAGTTTTCAAACTTTCAGTTATTATTATTTAGTCCCTAATGTTTTAAGAATGTTGCATTCCTGTTGTCTCATTATATGCAAGTAATTAAAATTGATAATGTAGCTTATGTGTCGTAATATGAACTTATGGACTATCTCTTTTAGGTTGTCCTAAATATTAACTTGCCATATAAAGTAAGTATCAATTTATCTATTTGCAGCAAAGTGATATGTCAACTATTCTTCAATTTTAAACGACTGCATACAACAAGATGTTAGGAAGGTAACATTCTTAAAATTTGATGGACTAACTATAATAGCTAAATGTTTGAGGACTAAAATGATCTTTGAGTGAAAGTTTGAAACCAAATCCTTAATATAAAAATAACATAAATATACATATGAATAAGTAGAGATGATAATTTTTTCTTTTTTTTTCAATCCTTAGAGGGATCCACTTCGTCGAAGACGGGGGGAATGAGAATATATTTTTCTCTTATAAGAAAAAAATTCTATCTCCATAAATGAGGATGAGGTAGGGATGGAAAAGATACTTAAATGTTATTATATTTTTTAATATCATAAATAAAGCTCCATATATAACCCTAAAATACTTTAATAGTACATGCATTTACCTTCTTTACATTTATTAAAATCTATGTAAAATAGCTTACAATCACAAACTTACAATATTATGCTCTTTAAGATTAGGATTTAATATATTTATTATGAATTAGCTAATGAAATTTATCATTATAGTAAATTTATATAATTTTTTTATTTATTATATAAAACTTAATATTTTATTTTATTTTTAAAATATAGTGAATAATAATTTAAAAAAAAAATAAATATTTAATGCTAATGCAATCGATCTTCATAATAATGAAAATAAAAGCTTTACTAAAAATGAGATAGGTAGGAATGAGGATCTTTGTGAGAACAGGGATATAAAAGTCCTCTTCCTCTTGATAAGAATGAGAATGAGGATGAAGGGCTAAAATTGCAGCAAAGATCGAGATGAAAGAGGTGCTTCGCTCCTTTCCTATTCCATCTTATTGTTGACATTCCTACCAAAATATATAGAACACATACGGATATGTATAATTTTTTTAAAAAGATAATCTTTAATAATTTAATTTTTTACATACAATGCTATATATATACATATATGTATATATATATGTATATGTATATGTATATATGTATATGTATATGTATGTATATATATATATATATATATATATATATATATATATATATATGTATATATATATGTCTAGAGCCTAATTTCTTTAAGCTCAAATTTGATTTGAACTAAATTTTAAACAGGCTTATATATTTTAGATCCGATACGGATCCTATAGGTTCAAATGGATCCTATAGGTTCAAATTTACGATTCGAGTCCTTAAATTGTTGGATCGGATACGGATCAGTCCACGGGCTGTCCTGCCCAACCCTAGACTCCATGTGGAAGTCCGAAGTCCAAGCGACGGGCGAAGCAGCGGCGAGGAAAAAGAAAAATGGCATCCTGGGCATGCTCCAAGTGCACCTTTCTCAACCCTCCCTCTCAGAAATCCAACTGCCAGATCTACCTATCTCATTTTTCTGCTTCCGCCGCCTCTCCTTCCTCTTCTTCTTCACCTCTCCGATGGTCTTGCCGTGCCTGTACCTTCTCCAACGCCTCGTGCGCCGCCTCCTGCGAGATGTGCGGCGGCACCAGGACTGCTCCGTCTTCCGCTTTTCTTCACTTGGATCTCGAGTTCGATGAGCTTTCCAATCCCTCCATCGGTTCCGTCTTCCTCCCCCTCCAGCGCTGCGGCAGCAACACTACAAGAAAAATGACTTTTACCTACGATTTTCGTACCTACGATTTTAAAATCGTAGGCAAAAGATATTTTCCTACGATTTTTTAAAAATCGTAGGCAAAGATTCCATAGTCGTAAAGTTAGAACCTTTCCCTACGATTTTCAAAAAATCATAGGGAAGGCTCTGGATCTTTCCCTACAATTTTCGGGAAAATCGTAGGGAAAAGATTTTCCCTACGATTTTCAAAAATTCGTAGGGAAAGATCGAGAACCTTTCCTACGATTTTTGAAAATCGTAGGGAAAGCTATACCAAAAATTTGGAGGCAAAATCTCCCTTCAAAATTTTTCTGAAAAGATCTTCCCTACGATTTTCAAAAAATCGTAGGTAAAGGCTCTGGATCTTTCCCTACGAATTTTGAAAATCGTAGGGAAAAGCTATACCAAATTTGGAGGCAATCTCCCTCCATAATTTTTCTAAAAAAATTTCCCTACGATTTTTAAAAAATCATAGGGAAAGATCTAGAGCCTTTACCTATGATTTTTTGAAAATCATAGGGAAAGACTTTTTTTTTTTTTAAAAGTCTTTCGCTACAATTTTAACAAAAATCGTAGGTAAAGGTCCAGAGTCTTTCCCTACGATTTTCATAAAAATCGTAGGGAAAGGCTCTAGAGCCTTTCATGGAAAGGATGCAGATTTTACCTACAATATTCACGAAGATCGTAGGGAAAAATAGGCACCTTTCCCTACGAATTTAATAAAATCGTAGGAAAAACCCTTTTCAGAAATCCAATCCTTTCCCTACGATTTGTCACGAAAATCGTAGGAAAAGGAGGTATACCTTTCCCAAATTAAATTTTATATTTACTATATTATAATAATTATATATTTATATGATTTAGTAATAATATAATATTAATATAATTATTTATTTCTTATACTGTATTATAATTATATTGGTTATTTATTATATTGTTAACATGTTTATATTATAATATTCTTAGTAATAATTACTATAGTTTCTTTATTCTATATTATTATTTACATAAGTATATAGTAAATAGTTTTATATATAATACATAAAAATAAAATATATTATATATTTTTTTATATAATAAATAATTATTATTATAATATTGCAGTATACTATGATTTATTATGTATTATCATATTGTTAATAAATTTATTAATCTTATATTGTAATACATATGTATAGAACATGTTTAAAGTTATTATAATATATAAATTATTATATATTATTATCAATATTATTATGCAATAATATTAATAAAAATATTATTATGTATATATCTTTTTTTAGTTATCCTTTTAAAAGACTTTTTCTTGATCATCAAATTTTTGGAGACAAAATTACCCGCCAATATTTTTCTGAAAAAGTCTTTCCCTACGATTTTCATGAAAATTGTAGAGAATCATATCTTTCTTTTATATAATAAAAATATTATATGTATATATCTTTTTTTAGTTATCCTTTAAAAGACTTTTTCTTGATCATCAAATTTTTGGAGATAAAATTACCCGCCAATATTTTCTAAAAAAGTCTTTCCTTATGATTTTCATGAAAATCATAGAGAATCATATCTTTCCTTTGTAAAGAAATATCGAGGTATCGGATGATCGCAATGATCCAATCGATCATCGTCGCTCGGGATCATGGCTTGGATCGATCGCAAATCGGATCATCGCCGATCGGATGGATCGCAACTATCGGATCGATCATCCCCGATCGGGATCATGGCTTGGATCGATCGCAACCGTCGGATCATCTCCGATCAGATTGATCGCAATGGTCCGATCGATCATCGTCGATCGGGATCATGGCTTGGATCGATCGCAACCATCGGATCATCGCCGATCGGATGGATCGCAAACCATCGGATATCATCGACAATCGGATGGATTGCAACTGTCGGATCGATCATCACTTATCGGGATCATGGCTTGGATCGATCACAACCGTCGGATCATCGCCGATCAGTGATCGCAACGATCTAATCGATCATCACCAATCGAGATCATGGTTTGGAATCGATCGCAACCGTTGGATCATCTTCGATCGGATCGATTGCAACGGTCTGATCGATCATCACCGATCGAGATCATGGATTGGATCGATCCAACCATCGGATCATCTCCGATCAGATAGATCACAACCGTTAGATCGATCATCGCCGATCGAGATCATGGCTTGGATCGATCGCAACCGTCGGATCATCGCCGATCGGATGGATCGCAACCGTCGATCGATCATCGCCGATCAGGATCATGGCTTGGAATCGATCGCAACCATCGGATCATCGCCGATCGGATGGATCGCAACTATCGTATCGATGATCTTATGATCGGGATCATGGCTTGGATCGATCACANTGTTAAATGTATGGTCAAGTGAACCATTACATCGAAGAATGAAGGTGGAAAGAGTTTCTCCATATGACACAGTGTTAGCGCAATCCTATCCTGGAGACTTTTCAAATCATTTGTGCGATGGACTCTTGAACACAGTTGTCTGAAGAAGTTACTCACCTCAATCAAGGGCTCAACAACATTCTTAGGTAAACAATTTTGGATTGCAATAGGAATTAATTGTTGAATGAGAATGTGATTGTCATGACTCTTCAAACCTTGTAAAGTCCTTTCTTTCATATTCACACGCTTAGAAATATTAGAACAATAGCTGTCAGGCACCTTAACCCCTTTCAAAATGGAAAGAAATGCCTCCTTCTCATCTTTACTCATCGTGTACTGTGCAGGAGGCATGTATGCCTTGTTAGACTCTGTCATCTGTAAGTGTAGTGGTTTCCGCAAGCCCATTTCCTGCAAATCACGATGTGTATTGACACTATCTTTGGACTTTCCCTTAACACCGAGAAGGGTCCATAATATATTATCACACACATTTTTCTCAATGTGCATAACATCTAAGTTGTGCCTCAGTAAATTGTCTTTCCAATACGGTAACTCGTAAAAAATACTTTTCTTCTTCCAGTTATGACTTCGCCTTCTGTTCGCACCAGGAATAGCAGGCAATGGAGGGGCTAATAGATCTTGGAAATCATATACTGTGCGTATTTGCTCTTGTTCAAGTTGTGATAACAAATCAACCCCAGTCATTATTTGTGGTGTTGGACCATATTCTCGAGTGCCATCGAATGACACTTTATCCTTTCTGAACCTATGCAATGGAGGTAAAAAACGTCTGTGACCTGTGTAAGCCCACTTTTTGCCATGTTTTAGCCAGGTTGACTTTTTACTCTGATTGCAACAAGGACAAGCAAATTCTCCTTTCGTGCTCCAACCTGACAAATTCGCATATGCCGGGAAGTCATTGATTGTCCATAATAATGCAGCGCGAAGTTTGAACATTTCATTTCCTTCAGAATCAAAAGTCATCACACCTTCGGCCCATAATTCATTCAACTCGTCAATTAAAGGCTGCATATACACGTCAATTTTATCCCCAGGGCCCCTTGGTCCGTCAATAGAGTGGATAGGATCAGAAAAGGTTGCTTCATACATAACCAAGGAGGAAGATTGTACGGAACCAACAACACTGGCCATGTACTATGAGTTGCCCCGGTCATGGACCTGAAGGGGCTAAAACCATCTGCAGCCAACCCAAGCCACACATTACGACTATCCAAGGCAAAGTCCGGGTGTTTCTTGTCGAAATCCTTCCATGCCGGGGAGTCCACTGGGTGGGTTAACTTTTCATCCTCCCTACCATGCTCTGCATGCCATCGCATCAATTTAGAAATTTTAGATGACATAAAAAGCCTCTTTAGCCTTTGCTTGAGTGGAAAATATCGCACTTGCTTTACAGCGACAAGCTTCCCATGATTCGAAACACTTCGCGAATTACTCTGACGATTCTGACCAACCCCATCGTCCTTCCACCTTGAAGTTTTACACACAATACACGTATCGAGGTCGGCATTCTCATTACTAAACAACATACAATTGTTTGGACATGCATCGAAAGTCTCATATGTGAAGCCTAAGTTTTCAGTTAACTTGCGAGCATGGTAGTAGGACTCAACTAGATTTGCACCGAATGGAAGCACTTTGTGCAATAGCTGGAGCAGCATGTCGAAGGACGTGTCCGTCCACTGATTCAAAGCCTTCAAGTGTAACAACTCGACAATAAAAGATAATTTACTAAAATTCGTACATCCAGGATGCAATTCGGTCTGCGCATCATCCAGAATTTCAAAATACCTTAATGCTTCTTCATCTGCACCCGAGCGAGGATTACTCCCACCCACCCTATCAGTCTCACAGCAACTGTCTTCGGTGCTAACCCGCATGCAATATCATTTAGCATCACGATCATCGAATCAACTGTCGTAACATCGACCTCCATCTCAACTCTTCCTCTCTGCAATAAGGAACATAATCTTCCCCATGTCTAGTCCAATTCTTGTAATTCTTCAAAACCCATTTAGAATCAAATGCTCTCGTACAATATCTCGTGTGTAGTAATAACGGTTCGCACATTTTCTACAGGGACAACTGATGTGCTCACTATCAAATCCATTGGTGAAGGCAATGAACTGCTTAATCCCCTCTATATATTCCATAGACGTCCTATTTGGCAAATCAATCCAACTCTTATCCATGTCACTAAGTATTTCTGTGAAAGTATGAATAACTTGCTAGGCAATGCACGGACAAATAACTTGCTAAGCAATGCACGGATAAATAAATTAAAAAAAATGAAGATTAGTTTAAAAGAAAAAGAGCAAAAACTTTCACCGGTAAAAGTCTGCCTCACTA
Source organism: Calamus simplicifolius (assembly GCA_900491605.1). Lineage (NCBI taxonomy): Eukaryota > Viridiplantae > Streptophyta > Magnoliopsida > Arecales > Arecaceae > Calamus > Calamus simplicifolius. Next base: position 72,501 of record UESW01003063.1, on the reverse strand, counting down.
GCTTCACTTGACCTCCTGTGTTCTGAAAAAAGAGGGATTAAATTCAAAATTAAAATCAACAAAGAAAAGAGGGATTAATTCATTTGTGAATTGATCATGCTTTGTAATATTATAGTGCACAACCTCCGAACAAGGGAACATATAAGCCCTAAGTAACCATGTGACGGATTTTAAGACTTGGACCAATCTTGCTGTTGCATCTAGGCCTGCCTGCTTTTGTGTGGCTTGTTATCAAATGATTCTTTTTTCTACATGGCAGTTACTTGGTCTGAGAATTGACCATTTTGCATTAAAGAAATTACAATTTTTACCATCGGAGTACATGAAGTAAATGCATTCATTGATGTAATACAGAAGCCTTGTGGCTGTGTGTAGTCTGCAAATGGTCCTTACGTAGATAAATAACTTGGTTTCAGTGACTTCTTGATTCAAAGAATATCTACTTTTCAAGCTAATGCTGGGTTGAATGAATGAAAGGCTTTGTCCTGGTTGGATGAATATCAGACTGGTAATCCAGTCACCTCTTTATGTTAGTTTTACCCAAGCTTCAACTCTGACCCAATCCCAAAGAAAGAAGATTTTTCAGTGACTTGTTCATCCTGCATTCATACTTCATAAAAGTAACCTGTCTGATGTAGTTACTTTGTAACTAGCTTTCCTGTAGATCCATTTTCTATATTCTTATGGGTTCAATCATCTGTCCTCCATTTGAACCAGTGTTTGCTTAATGCACCGTCTTCCCAAAGGATTATGAGATCGAGATGTTAATTAGCTTTTAGATGGCAAATGATTTTATGAATTCAAGTAGTTTTACCATATACAACGCAAACTTGGGAACCACATATCTCTGTTCATGCTTTTATCCCCAACCCAACCTTAATGACTCCAACCCTAGATCCTTTTTCTTTCATTTCCCTTCCTTTCTCTTGTTCAAGTCATATGCAAAGCATGTGCCACCAGCTAATAAGAGAGTCCCAATGCACACATTAAAAATGTTGTCTTCTCCATTCAATCAGAACAGTGCTAGCCCACTAAAGTCTCACAATCTTCTCATTTCACTTCCATGCTGGGCCATTTGGGATGAAGTCATCAGTCATATATAATTGGATCTACATCTCTATGTTTATTTCACAATACTTTGGAAAGATGGTGCAATCAACAGAGCATTGCTTCAAATGGAAAAACAAGTCATTATAGCTCCCCCTTCTATACGACATGGTCATTCGATCTAAATGTCACATAGTGATTGCACTAATTAACTCTTCAAAGAAAGATTCAATCTTTCTAATTAGAAAGAGTGCCATGCTCACAATTAGGGATATTCTCTACCTCTTCTATACGACATGCTAGTCCCCTCCCCTCTCGTGCATCAATGTGTGTTGCTTGATTTTTGAAAACGGTTTGCATCTTGTTAGTTTAGTTTAGTTTAGTGTTGTTTTCTTCTTTCCTTTCACCAACATTAGCAATCTCTTCTTTTGTCGGGAGAGGGGACATGTCACCCTAGTTGCAGGATTTGGCTCTTTATTTTCCAGCTAAGCCGGCCTTTTCAGAAAGTCCCAAACTAAAGAAAGAAAAAAGTCACAAATGCCATTGCCATTTAATGAAGTGGCTGGCTTGGCAAGAAAATAAAGTCCTATAAAATTTTGACGCAGTCATTCTAAACAGATACAAACATTAATCCTACATTTAAAACTCTTAACAGAACTCTTAACAAAATATCTAGCATGGAACCAACTATACATGGTTCTGCAACATGGCACCAGATGAATCCCCTGATTTGTACCTGATGTTTCCTTTGTGTAAGCTACAAGAGTTACCAACTTCATGAAAGCATTTCATCTTGCATGAACTTGAATACAATCTAAATAAATGGGCTAATAGAGCACCAAAATGGTAATCGCAGCTATATTGTTGTCACACTTTTGAAATTGAAGAGAACCGTGGAAAACTGTGGAGAGCATTCTCAAGCACTTAATCAGGTCACATACCATATAATCTGCTTGATAATCACAATTATTTACTACTGCATTAAATTTCTAACTCTATAATTCATCAGTTGGCAAATAATCTTCAACAACTAGATGATTGTAATTCACCCTCCACTACCATCAATTTATCTTTCCCAGCATCATTATCAGATGTCATTCAAGCAGCAGTTAATGCTCAATCTGCATCCTAAGAATACTAATATGATCAAAATAAAACTTACCTAGAGAATATACCCTCCATTAACAAATTACAGAGGAACAACCAATATTTCATTTCATGTAAAATTAACTTGACTGCAAAATTAGTAACTAAACTAATGATACTCCCTTAGTTATCTATCATGTTAAGTATAATATTGATTATGTTGATGCTGGCATGTTAACTGCAAAATGCAATCACAATACAGTGGCTACAGAGCATTCCACGGGGGAAAAAAAAATCAGCCTTCAATAAAAAGAGAATTACTGTCGTTATTAGAACTGTCAGGATGGAACCTTAACCTTGAGCTCCCCCTTCTTGGATTAGGGATCTTACCTTTCGAGTAAGAGCGTTGCGAGAAGAAAGTGGGTGGAAGCCTAAAACCCTAAAACCCTTGCCGCGAGGAGTTTTAAAGGTGGCGGGGGAGGGTTCCGGCGTCCGGGGGTTGACGGGCGAGAGGAGCTCGCGGCGTCGATGGAGTCTCAGATTTGCGGCGGAGAGGAGCTCGCGGGGAAGGGTTTCAATTAGGGCATCGCTCTCAAGCGTTAATAAAAACCAGCTGAAGAGTTAATAAAAATCAGCCTTTAGCGACCGCTCTCAAGCAGTCGCTAAAAGAGCCTTCCGCGACCGCCCTAAAGCGGTCGCCCGATTTTTCCTGATTTCTCTATTTTCCGCGACCGCCTTTAGCGACCGCCCTCAAGCGGTCGCTAAAGGTGCCTTCCGCGACCGCCCTCAAGCGGTCGCCCAATTTTTTCCCTATTATTTTCCCAATTTTTTCCTATTTTTTGCGATCGCCTTTAACGACCGCCCTCAAGCGGTCGCTAAAGGTGCCTTCCGCGACCGCCCTCAAGCGGTCGCTCGATTTTTCCCTATTATTTTCCTAATTTTTCACTATTTTCCGCGACCGCCTTTAGCGACTGCCCTCAAGCGATCGCTAAAGGTGCCTTCCACGACCGCCCTCAAGCGGTCGTCCGATTTTTTCCTATTTTCCGCGACCGCCTTTAGCGACCGTCCTCAAGCGGTCGCTAAAGGTTGCTTCCGCGACTGTCCCAGGCGGTCGCTCGATTTTTTTTGCGCCAAAAGTCCGGCCTCTAGTAGTGTATGCATATTTTTTACTAATTTTTGAATCTTAGAAAGGAGCAAAAACATGCATATGTACTATGATGCTGTCTGAAGATTAGCTTATGTTGTTAATTCACACCATGACCTGCAGTGTGCACCCAGTATGAAGCTTTATCATGCAATTGAAGCTCTAAACCTGCATATATACATGAATACACGTGCAGGTTGAGTTAAAAATTGCTGGTAAGAACTCAAGATGGTTTCTCCATTTATTTGTGGGTACATTGATGTGCTTGACTCAACTTTTTATTATTGTGGCCATATTGTTTGATGCATATGGATTTGTGTCCATCGGGCACATCTTGGAAAAGTTTGATGTATAGAACATGATTCACTATCTGAATCTTCATAATGGTTAGCTTTTTATGTGTTGTTGCATTATCTATTTTTTATTTTTTTTCTGTGTTTATCTTATTACCACTTGTCTTCATGATGGTGAATATCTAGTTGTTTCTTTTTTATTCATCAAAGTTGGTTTTGACAACGTGCTGGTTACATCAAGTCATGTGGTTTTTCCTGTTCACTTTATCCTTTCGTTGGTCTAATTTCATTTTATTCTTCTTTTGGCATTTTATTTTCTGTGAGATTTCTTTGACTCTTCTAGATTTTTTCTGAGAAAGATCTTGAAAGATGGTTGCTGGGTGGCACATCCTTAATTCCTTAATCCTTCTGGGTTACCTATTCCAGCCTTGATGAATATCTGTTATAGTTTTTGCAGTTCCATGATGCAGCCATTTTTCAAGCTTAACATTCTTCATTACTGTTTCATTGATGGAGGGAATCCTTAAAGAATTATAGTGTTCTCTGTTTATTACAGATGAGTAGATTGCCTGTGAAAGCATTCAGATGTGAACCGTTCACCAATTCCATAATGGGAAGAGAGTTATGTTTAGCTGATATTGATGTCGGAGGAGGCACAAAGTTGGTAATTGCTACGAGCCATCTTGAGAGTCCCTGTCCTTCCCCGCCCCGATGGGATCAGATGTACAGCAAGGAACGTGTAGCTCAGGCAAAAGAGTCCCTCAACCTTCTCAAAGACTGGCCCCCAATGTTGGATGGTGCTTTTCCTCTTCCTGATGGGTGGATTGATGCTTGGATGGAGTTGAGGCCGGGAGAAAGTGGTTGGACGTATGACACCAAAGCGAATCAGATGTTGTCAGGCAACCGAAAATTGCAAAAGAGACTGGATCGATTCATTTGCAACTTGCGGGACTTCGAGGTTAATAGCATCCAAATGGTTGGGACAGAGGCTATTCCAGGGCTTACCTATTGCAAGGAGAAAAAGGTTAGGAAAGAGTTCCAAAAGCTGGTGCTTCCTGTTTTGCCCAGCGATCACTTTGGTCTGCTCTTAACCATCTCCCGCTTGTGATATTTTGAGAATGCCAAGCTACGAAAACTGCTGAGGCTGCCTGTTTGATGCAGTGATGTGCACTATTTTGTTTTCTCGCGCGTGCGCATTTTCAAGCACTCGAACTGGGTGAAAAAAATTAGGCTGAATGGTGTATAATCCTGTTACTTCAATTTTGGAAGTAGATTGTTTAGATGGAATCTAGTCAATGTGTCATTCTGCAATCAAACCTTTCAAATTTAGTGTTCTTCTGTCACGGTGGTACTGCCTTTGGCAGAGATGCTTAACTACCTTTGTTTTCAAAACAAATTCACCTTTTAAAGTGCTGGGATGGATGATGCCAACAAAGGGAACTGGGTGCCTAGGTGGAGATCTAGTTGAATGGTTTTGCAAGACAATTCAATCATTGTCTTTACTATCGGCCGTATCATATTAAAAAGTTAAAAAAAAAATGAAGAGGAAAATTATGATCTCTTCTGGGCCAGAACCAAGGGGTTTAACATTATCTCAAAGATGAAACCGATCCGGATCCAAAATTTCTCTGATCTTTTCACGGTCAGAACACGGGTTTATCATTATCCAAAGTTGGAGATTTTTGAAAAAGTTAAACTGAAGTACAACGGATGGTATTCGAGTCAACTCGCCCGATTCTTCTCTTCATCAAATATTGCCCTCCTGCTAGCCCAGTCCTGCGGCCATTCTCTTGCTCTACTTGGCGGAGTCTCGGCGACTCCCGTGTCCACCCACCCAAAAACTCATATTCAGATTCAAGAAACGCTTCCCCCGCTTCCTATCATCCCCACCCCTAAGCACCACCTCCCCACTTCAAAATGCATTAATTCTTATTGTAATTCATATAGTACAATGTATATTTTTTTAATATATAAGCATATGTATTCTGAGATTCAAAGTATCCATGAGAGCTCAAGAGGGTTTTACCGAGAATAAGTTTGGCTAAAGATTTATGAGAAAGTCTTGAATGAGAAATTAATCCTTATAATTTTAAAGTTTAATAAAAAATAATTCTTATAATTTAAAAATATTTTGATAGTAATTTTTTTCTTTTATCTTTGAATATAAGTCGATGGAATAAATCATGCTAATTCTCATGTTTTTTATTTAATTTTATTTTTATTTTATTAATTTTATTTTTATTTTGTATGCTTTTGCCATAACTAATGATATTAGATTTTCTCCTATCATAGCAAATGTTGTTAGAGATGGTCTTTTTTTGAATGTATGCAGGAGTGTTGATCCCTGACAAGTATAAGCCACTGCATGGATCTTAGAGCGGCACCCATCTGATCTGCTTCTGATCGAGACCATGAATGAGTGGACGGTTGTGATCAATTAATCAGAGGGAAAGTAGCTGAACATCTTTGGGTTTGGGCCTTCGATCCTAGCCATTGATGTTAGAACTTGCATTTGGGATTGGACGGATCCCGTGCTAATCATAGGCCAGCACAACATATGAAGCAGCATGCATCCTGGCACGTCCTCCGTCTCTCACAAGAGGTGCACGAAACAAGGCGATGAAGGCAGAGGTGAGGAGGCCATGGGACTCCATTCAGGTTGCCAGAGGAATCGGCCATAGGTGGACAACGGTGGCTGAGTAGGAGCAATGGAGGAATAACAAAGATGAACTGAGGGTGATGAATTGAGGGTGTCCCTTGTTGTTGTTTTGCTGTTTTCATCAGAGCCTTCTTATGGAAGAAGAATAACAAAGATCATTTTTTATCAGGTTCTGCCCATTGATAAATTGTCTTCTGCAGAAGATGATGATGCCACACAAGTTGCCAAAAGCAATTATTCTTGCAAATTCATTGATGCTTAATGTGGCTGATCAAGCTCTGTTAAAGTTAACGAGGTAAGAAACTGACGAGAAGTTTCCCTCAGCCTCGGACCTCCAGGGTCCCCTTGGCCTCGGACCTCCAGAGTCCCATCGGCCTCGGACTTCCTGGTCCCCTCGGCCTCGGACCTCCATGGTCCCATCGGTCTCGGACCTCCAAGGTCCCCTCGGCCTCGGACCTCCAGGGTCCCCTCGGCCTCAAAACTTAGGGGTTCCCTTCCATGTGGCCCACTAGCTCTACGTAGCCACCACATGGCCCACTATCTTCCTGCAATCGCCACATAACCCACCAACTCCCAACGATCACGGGTGATGGGATACTACGAGCATGGCCAGGCCCACTATCGCCTGTACGACCACCACTTTCGGAAAGTATGCAAAAAGAGGACTTCGGAACATGTATAAAAAAGGATGAGTTAGGTTTTTCTGGGACAACTTTGAACTGTTTTCCAAGGCACTAACTTGACCATCGGAGGGTCCTCACCGGAACCACCGGTCCCTGAGGACTTTCTTGCAGGCTTATCATCAAGAAGGTGAGACCAGAAGCTCCTTCGTCGCCCAGCTTCTGCTCAGTGGAAATTCTTGCTTGTCGCCATCGATCACTTCACCAAGTGGGTGGAGGCTGAGGCGCTAGCAAAGATCACTGAGCATAAGGTCAGGACCTTCTTTTGGAAGTCCATCATCTGCCGCTTCGGACTGCCTCATACTCTCGTCACTGACAACGGCCGGCAGTTTGACAATGCCCCTTTCAGAGAGTTCTGTGCCGAGAGCATTCACTAGCGGTTCACCTCGGTCGGCCATCCTCAGACTAACGGAGCGGCCGAGGTAACCAATTGGACCATCCTTCAAGGGCTAAGGACGCGGTTGGATGACTTCAAAGGAAGATGGATGGAAGAGCTTCCAATGTGCTATGGGCCTACCACACCACGCCGCGTGTCCCCACCTGAGAGACCCCTTTCAGCCTTGTGTTCGGCTCCGAGGCCGTTATCCTCGTGGAGATTGGCCTCCCGAGCCTGCGGGTAGAGTCGTATGATGAGGATGATAACTCGACTCGACTGCGAGCCAACTTAGACCTGGTCGAAGAAGCGCACGACCTAGCACGCCATAGAATGGCAGTTTATCGCCAAAGAGCCGCCAGGTACTACAATGCACGCGTCCACTTTAAAGCCTTCTTGCTAGGGGATCTGGTCCTCAGGAAGGCCGAGGTATCGAAACCAACGGAGGGGGGCAAGCTGTCCCCAAATTGGGAAGGCCCCTACCGAGTCACTGAGGCTCTTCGTCATGGAGCGTACTAAATCAAAAGTCTAGATGGGAAGCCTCTCCCTCGTACTTGGAATGCAGACAACCTCCGCCGATACTACCAATGATGTACACAATTGGACGATCTTAGGTTTGAATACCTCGTTCTCTCCTTATTAAAACGCAAAAGTTTGTATATCCCATTTTTCTCTAATGAAACAAGTGTTCGAGTGACTTGTCTTCCTAGCTCAAGCTCGATGTACCATCGGCACTCAAGCCCGAGCTTGCCTCGGCACCACAAGACTGGTGTACCATCGGCACTCAAGCCCGAGCTCGCCTCGGCACTTAAGCCCGAGCTTGCCTCGGCACCACAAGACCGATGTACCATCGGCACCTAAGCCCGAGCTCGCCTCAGCACCTCCAGCCCGATGTACCATTGGCACCCAAGCCCGGGCTCACCTCGGCACTTCAAGCCTGATGTACCATCGGCACCCAAGCCCGAGTTCGCCTCGGCACCTCCAGCCCGAAGTACCATCGGCACTTCAAGCCCGATGTACCATCGGCACCCAGGCCCGAGCTTGCCTTGGCACCACAAGACCGATGTACCATCGGCACCTAAGCTCGAGCTCACCTCGGCACCCCAAGCCTGATGTACCATCGGCACTCAAGCCCGATGTACCATCGGCACCCAAGCCCGGGCTCGCCTTGGACACTTCAAGCCCGATGTACCATCGGCACCCAAGCTCGAGCTCGGCTCGGCACTTTAAGCCCAATACACCATCGGCACCCAGGCCCAAGCTCGGCTCGGCACCTTAGGACCAGCGTACCATCGACCCTCAGGCCCGAGCTCAACTCAGCACCTTAAAACCGAGGTACAATCGGTCCTCCGGCTAGAGTTCGCCTTGGCGCTCCCAGCCTGATATGCTACCGGCATTCGAGGTTTGTGAATGGTCGGGCCTTCGAATCTCAGTTACCTGACCCCAAGGTTCCGCCTTGGCATCGGTCCTGAGTTGTTACTTCAACCCCAGGCCGAGCTCGTTTCCAGTTCGCTCGATCTTGCAAAGGCAACATTTTAGTGGAATTAAACATGCACTAAATGATGCTAGGCTTAACCCTTCATCAAAGTCACCACTTTTCATTGCTCTTTTGAAAAGGGATACAAAATGCCGACCTCGGTCAGACTTCAGTACAGAGATAAAAAGAAAAACGAAAGAACAATATAAGAGAAATGCGTCTACTCAGGCCTCAGTCGGCCCGCCGCTAGTCGGCTCGTCGTCGAGCGGCCTCGGAGATGCTGCCGACTCCTCCGACACCTTGTCTGGCTCAAGACCGTCGAGGCCCAAGAGGCCGTGGACTCGGCCGACCTTCTTCTTGTCGTCCCTGAAGCCGAGGAGATAGGCGCCGGAGGAAGCTTCCGCCAACTCTTCCGCGAAGGCAGTGCTCTTCCGGAACTCGTTCACTACCTTGGCTGCCTTCTCTTCACTGACAACAACCTTCTCTTCGGCCGTGGCTGCTTTCTCCCCGGCTGTCGCCGCCCTCTCCTCGATGGCCTTGACCTCCTCTCCCACCTTACAGACGGCTTCCTCCAGTTTTGCCGCCCGGGAGTCGGATTCTTGGGTGACTTTCTTGGCATGGTAGGCCCGCTTCTCCATCGTCTCCACCTTGATGCCGAGGGACTGGATACGCAGGTCCTGAGCTTTGATGGTTGCCTTGGTGACCTCTAGGCGTCCCCCCAAGTGCTCGAGCTTGGCCCCGCCCTGGCGCTTGACTCCGTCGAGCTCCTCGCCCGCTCGACCAAGGCTACCGCTAGGGCCCCCTCGGCTTTCTCTGCCTGGGCCCGCATCTCGATGGCCTCCTGCTAGGACTGGCGGGAGCGCTTCCTCGGTCCGAGCAAGCATGTCCTTAATGCTACGAGGGAGTTTGCCATGTATTAAAAGGTGTTGTCAGCAAGCAATTAGAAAGGAGCAAGAGCAACGCGCAAAGGAATAACTAAAGTACTTACCCATATTTGGGCCGAGAAGGCGTCCTAAAGGAGAGAGGCGGCCCCTCGGCATTGGAGCTCTCTCTGATATTTGGGGTGGTAGATCTGAGCCACCAGCTGCTCAGCCTCCGGCCCCTGGCCCATCGACGACGGTCTGGAGGAGAAGGCCTCGGGCTCGTCCTCCCTTTCGACCCTGTCCTGGTGAGGCACCCCAGGGGCCACACCAAAGATCGAACCCTCCACTTTGGCCTGCAGACCTGCCGATGCCTGGTCTCGCACAGCTTGGGCCCCAGGCGAAACTCCCTCTAGGGTTGGCTCGGCCTCGGGGCAAGATGGCCCCGCATCTGGAAAGGCTGGCTCTTCGGTTGGGAGGGTGGCTTCGGTTTGGGGCCCCTCGGGAGGCGTGTTGGTGGTGAGATCAACAGGAGGACCAGCTCTTGGCTCCCCTGAGATGGATCCTGATGCCTCCGGGTCGGTGGATCAATGGAGCCGGGGTCGAAGAGCGCGTTGGAGATCGAGAAGGGCTTGGAGACCGGGGCCTCTTCCTTGAAGGCTCGGCGTTACTGATAGCCTTCTTCTTCTTCTTGACTACGGCCCTCCTCACCATGTGATCTGGTAGCTTCATAGCTGCACAAATCAAAGTCGGTTAGAGAGAGAGAGAGAGAGAGAGAGAGAGAGAGAGAGATGGAAGGGGGGTAGCGAGAGGAAGGGTGTCTAAGGCTGCTCACCGCCGCTTGGGAGGAGGCCCACGAACTGGAGGTTATCCTCTGTCAGCAACTGGTTACACCGGAGAATGTCGGCCGTCTGCAACATGCCGAAGGCCTCCTTGTCCCTCGGAGTTACCAAGTGATTCTGGTTCGGTCCTACATTTGGGTCCCCCCAACTCAGCCTCCCCCCTTCGAGATCGGTGAAAAAGAATTGAGTCTTCCACCCTTTGACTGAGGTAGGAAGGCCAAACTTCAAAGTTCGAGTGGGCCGAGGTTGAAATACCCACCAGCCTGATTGCTGGCGGAGGTTATAAAAACTACAAAAAAGGGACACCTTAGGCTCTAATCCGTGGAGGCGGCATAGGACAAAGAAAGAACAAAGGGTTCGGACAGAATTCGGAACCAATTGCGATGGTGTTAGGGAATAGAAGTCTAGGAGATTAGCGATCATAGGGTGAAGAGGCAGTCGGAGGCCGGCCTTAAGAAAGGCCTCGTACAAGGCAACCCTCTCGGGACGGGAGGAGATCACTCTATCATCCGGGGTGGGGACATACAACCGAATGCTATCCGGGATCCTATAGATAGCTTTGATCCTGGCTAGCTCCTGGCCGGTCATGATGGAGGTAACCCTATCGGGAGACTATAGGGAGGCTCTACGGGTCCCAGCGATGATCAGACGGGTTCTGGTGGGGGCTCGACCGATAACCTACTGCTGGGACAGAGGAACCTGGTCCTCGGAGGAGGGAGAAGAGGACCAGGAGGAAGGGGGAGATGAAGAAGCCTGCATGTGCAAGGGAGGACAATAGCCCTTGGGGAGGGCAGAAGAGGACCAAGAAGGTGAAGAAGACATGGGAGAAGGACTGACCTAGCTAGCGGGGGAAAAATGGTAGAGAAAATAGCAGGACTCGAACAGGGGAAGCTCAGGAAGAAGAAGATTCAGGGAGCAGTGGAGCCTCAGATTCGGAGCGTTCCCCCTATTATAACTCCCCTCGAGTCGTCCCGCCTAAGCATGCTTGCCATGCGCATGCCACCTGCTGGGAGGGACGCCTCGACAATCGATCAGCGCTAATAGCGGGATACCGATAAAGTCAGCCTAATGATGGCGATGATGGTTGTTGCTTTTTCGAGAAGGATTCTCATACATCCAACGGTCCAGATCGGCACGAGCCGTGGCGCTACAGTGCCCCATGCCACCGGTGCTAATGAATCCTCGCGCCTCGCAGACACGTGCCCCTGTTGCCATTGGTGGCCATACTAGATCGGCCGCCGGTTGAGCTCAGGCCCCTTTCGATGGGCGGGAAGCAGACTCGCACCATCTCGGGGGTGGGGGGGCATCTGATGTGGCTGATCAAGCTCCGTTAAAGTTAACGAGGTAAGAAACTGGCGAGAAGTTTCCCTTGGCCTTGGACCTCCATGGTCCTCTCGGCCTCGGACCTCCAAGGTCCTCTCGGCCTCGGAACTCCATGGTCCCATCGGCCTTGGACGTCCTGGTCCCCTCGGCCTCAGACCTCTATGGTCCCCTCGGCCTCAGACCTCCAAGGTCCCCTTGGCCTTGGACCTCCAAGGTCCCCTCGGCCTCAAAACTTAGGGGTTCCCTTCCACGTGGCCCACTAGCTCTCCGTAGCCATCACGTGGCCTACTATCTTCCTACAACCGCCACGTAGCCCATCAACTCCCAATGATCGCGGTGTGGGATACTACGAGCATGGCCAGGCCCACTATCGCCTGTACGGCCACCACTTCTGGAAAGTATGCAAAAAGAGGACTTCGGAATAGGTATAAAAAAGGATGAGTTAGGTTTTTCTGGAACAACTTTGAACTGTTTTTCAAGGCACTAACTTGACCATCAGAGGGTCCTCGTCGGAACCTCTGGTCCCTGAGGACTTTCTTGCAGGCTTATCGTCAAGAAGGTGAGACCTGGAGCTCCTTTGTCACCCGGTGTTAAGAAGACGTGCTTTGGCTACAACAATGCTTATTCTGCCTCTCAGAGCCTTGGCTGAAACATGTGAGGTATGTAATCCATTGACCGAGATGCATCTACTTTTTGCTATAGCCCTTACAGGTGCTACTGTTGGGGGTAAGAGACAAAACCGATGTTCTCTCTTGGACATAGGATTTAGGTTCCTTGGAATTTTAGAATACTATTGTGTTTGATTGTTTCAATCTTTTTAATTGATTACTGGTTTGGAAAGTTTTTTATGTAAATCTCTACTCATATCTAAACATAAAGAAATTGCTTCTTAGACCTTGAATGCATAAGATTGCTTCTCAGACCCTGAATGCATAAGTTATGAGATATCTTTTATGGTTGACTCTAGATTTTTCCTGTATACAGCTAGTAACATATATGAGTATATGTTTTAAGTACTTTCAGATATTTTTGTTTTCCTTCATGAACTCAAAGATAAGTTAAATTTCATGCTATTTTTTTCTGTCTATTTTGTAATTGTGCTAATGCTAATAACTGTATATTGATTACAGCTATCATCATAAACAGCTTGCGAATTTTTTCTTAACTATTTATGATCTGTTGTGTGAATCCTTCTTTGCCATTTGTCCCTATCAAGAGCCAAATTGTCTATTAGAGCCTTCCATTTCAAATCGTTCCTTCAATTGCTGTCCTGATTCTTTTAGGTCCTTGACGAAATTATGGCTGAACCTAATATATTTTTCATTGAACACATGCATTCCATGTCAATCAATTCTTCATTCCCCCATCATCATATAGACTTCTAAAATGGGGACCTTTTGCCTGCTCAAAAATAAGTTTCATGAGGATGACATAAGCATCAATTGCATAACACTAGTTTTTTTATGCTTGTCTTATAAATAGAAAGCCCATATTAATTGGCATGTAATTGAAACAATTGATTAATTAATTTTACCCTTGATTAATTGTCATAACATGCCAAATAGTCAAGACAAAATCTGATGGCTGTGGACTCAATGCCGTGGCTTTTATGCAAATTGACAAAATCTCTGTTTTGGCTTTCTTTAGATATGTGTAAGTTATATTGTTTATAGCCCATTGAGATTTATCTTGCATCTAAGTACTATATTCTTCAAATTTATGTAAATTTTCAGTAATATAATTGATGAAGGGATGTGATGTCATGTGGGTAAATTAGCCTAGTTTACTTTTCTTAAGTTGTTTCAAATGATATATATATATTTTTTTAGATTGCTTGCATGGCAGAGGAGAACTGGAGTGCTTGAATGAGCAGCTGTGCCAGATCAATGCAGCACTAAGAAGGAAAGCAAAGAATCTTATGCTCCCAGCTTGAGTTGTGCACTGAAGTCATTGTAGACCCTAGGAAGCAGCAATTGATTACCATTTTGAGAACAGGGAAGAATTTTCTGAGAAATCAACATATAGAGAAAGCATCACTGGAGTTTGAGGCAGCTTTTGATCTTGCACAAGAGTTTGGGAGATCACCTAGAGGAAAAGAAGGCTGCGAGAGGATTAGGTTTGATTTCCTTCTTCATGTGGTCTGTTGTTTATGTTTGTATCTTAGCATAATTTGATAAATTAGACTCAGTGTAAAAAACTGCATAACTGGTTCTCTTGTTCTTTCTAGGTTTGATTTTCTCTTTCATGTGGTCTGTTGTTTGTGTTTGTATCTTTGTATAATTTGATAAATTAGACCGAGTAAATAACTGCATAACTGGCTCTTTTGTTCTTTCTTAAAATATCTTCTTTTTTTTATGATTTAAAAAAAATCTGGAGTGTCAATATATTTTGTCTCGATCTAAGCAGTGTATCTGGCTTTACATTTACAAAACCTTGGAGGTAAGAATGGCATGGCAGGATGATTGGAATCCTATCTAGATAGGAAAATATGGCCCATTTTTTGCTCGGACATGGGTTCTTTCTGGAGAAACTATAAAATATGCCCACCTACTGAATGGCAGTTGTGAACATTGCCAATGTGTTCAGATGATATACTCCATCCATATATTGATATTAATATCTTGGTGATGATGAATTTTATGGTTGATTATGTTTATTTAGTATTTCAAAGGGTAATGCTCATCTTGGACTACCATTACATGACCGCTGAAGGTTATTTATTTGTTTCTATCACCACATTCTAAACCAGCTACTAGATTATCCTAGCATACGATGTTTATAACTTTAGCAGAGACCGTCTTAGTTCATGTTGAGGGGTAAAATCATCATTACGTTAATATCCGTGCGAGGCGGTTAAGGCTAACCTCCTCCCTTCGTCCCATCCGGGCTTCCGTAGCTCGGCTTCTCCGGGCTTCCGTAGCTCGGCCCCCTCCGGGCTTCCGTAGCCCCTCCGGGCTTCCGTAGCTCGGCCCTCCGGGCTTCCGTGGCTCGGTCCCCTCCGGGCTTCCATAGCTCGGCCCCCTCCGGGCTTCCGTAGCTCGGCCCCTCCGGGCTTCCGTAGCTCGGCCCCTTCGGGCTTCCATAGCTCGGCCCCCTCCGGGCTTCCGTAGCTCGGCCCCTCCGGGCTTCCGTGGCTCGGCTCCCTCCGGGCTTCCATAGCTCGGCCCTCCGGGCTTCCATAGCTCGGCCCTCGGGCTTCCATAGCTCGGCCCCCGGGCTTCCATAGCTCGGCCCCTCCGGGCTTCCGTATAGCTCGGCCTCTTCATAGCTCGGCTCCCTCCGGGCTTCTATAGCTCGGCCCCTCCGGGCTTCCGTAGCTCGGCTTCTCCGAGCTTCCATAGCTCGGCTCCCTCCGGGCTTCTCTAGCTCGGCCCTTCCGGGCCTCCGTAGCTCGGCTTCATTTGCAATCCGAAACCTAACACTTACCTCCGCGGAACCTGAGGCGGGAGAGCCCAAGCCTATCGAAACGGCATCCTAGACAATGAATCATGTCGGGACGTGGCCTAAAGCCTATCATAACCGCCCCAGGCCTACTCAACCAGATCTGAGGCCTCAAGGAGCTCTCCCAGCCGTCAATCTCTGAACAAACAAGATGCGGATTCTAACGGCCCCACAACGGCTTGATTCTGTCCGTCTCCGTATCGTAACAACCTCCGAACCTTCCAGAAGATGCTCAAGACCCAAACGACAGTCTATAAATATCAGTCTCACAAATCCCCCTAGGTACGCAACTCGGTACGCACACTTGCGCGCTTGCGCCCCCACTCTCACTCTCCTCTCTCCGGCAGCTCGTCGGTGCTCCCGCCCTCTGGAGCCTCCGATTGACCGCCCCCGGAGAGGTCTCCCGGAGAGATCCACCTCCCCACTGTCTGGTTGATCGCCGATTTCTTCTCCACTGACTTGAGCGTCGGAGGGTCTTCCGCGGAGGACCACCCCCAGCGTCCCTCCGCGTGTGGGCTTCTTTTTGCAGGTCCGCCGCACCCCTCTCCCTGGAGATCGACCGCGCCCGAGTCGGAGGACGGATCCCGGCGGCAACAGATTGGCGCTAGAGGAAGGGCCTCAATTCCCATTAAAACTTGAAGAAAGGAGACAAGGATCTAAATCCGGAGAAGAACCTCTCCAATGGCCAACCGGAGGAGAGCAGCCTCTGATGCCCAAGATCAGATCGCTTCTCAGAGGCCTGATCCGACTGGCGCTGCAGCGCCACAACCCCCACCGGTCGAAACTCCGTCGCCGCCTGCTATCCCGATGACCCAAGACCAGTTCGCTATGCTGGTCCAACAAGTCCAGGCCCTCACCCACCTGGTTCAGGAGCGCCTTGCAGCTCCTCCTGCTTCACATCCCCCGAAGGAGGTGGCGATTTCTTCCTCGCCGGCGACCTCCTCCTCTGACCCGCATGAGTCAGCGGATCCCCCACATCGCCCCAGGGGGGACAAATCGGTCCCTCGAACCGGTTACGATAGAGATCCTCCCAGATCTCGGCGAGCCCGCTCCCTCTCCCGGTGACGTCTCACCATGACTCCACGCCGTCCTTGCGGTTCTCGCGCCCAGCTCCTCCTCTCGGCGGTGAAGAGGAGATCCGCCGTCAGATCCAAAAAATGCGTCAGGAGCTGGACGCCGCCAAGCAGACCCATCTGCCCCAGCCCAAGGCAGAGCAGGGCATCCCTTTGTCTAAGGGAATCATGGAGGAAGTGATTCCCTCCCATGTCAAACTGCCAGCCGTCGAGCCCTATCACGGCTCCACCGACCCGGACAACCATCTCAGTAGCTTCCGGTCAATAATGATGTTCACGGAGCATCTGACGCGATCCTCTGCCGAGCCTTCCCATCCACCCTCAGAGGATCTGCCCGAACCTGGTTCAATGCCTTGAAACCGGGTTCCATCGAATCGTTCGACGAGCTGAGCCGCCTTTTTATCGGCCAGTTCGTCAGCAGCCGCCGCCATCGACGAAGATCCGACTCCCTCTTCGAAGTCAAGCAGAGAGAGGGGGAGTCCTTAAGGAATTATCTTGGCCGTTTCAACAAGGCCATGCTAGAGGTGGACCACCTTAATCACGAGGTGGCTATGTCCGCCCTGGCGGGGGAGTTTCGAAGGAAAGCGACTTCTACCTGGCAATGGAGGTCAGCTACCCCCCATGTCTTTCTGATATAATGGCCCTTGCGGACAAATACGCTAGGGTCGAGGAGTCACGGAGGGTGGCCCGCGCTGAGCAAGCAAGAAAGAAGCAAGAGCCCAAAGTCCCCGACAGACACCGTCCCGTCCGTCGACCAAGTCCGCCTCGCCGCCAAAGAGCCCCTCCGCTGCCACCAAGGAATCGCTCCCGGAGTCCTCCCAGGCGATTCGATCGCTATACTCCGCTGACTGTGCCCCGGGCGCAGATCCTCATGGAGATAGAGCGCCAACTTCCCCGGCCAGTACCTCTCCGAGGGAACCCGACCCGAAGAGATCCCGCCAAGTACTGCCGCTACCATAGGGAGCATGGTCATGACACCGAAGAATGCTGGCAGATGAAGAATGAAATAGAGAGATTGATCCGGCGGGGACGGCTGGATCAGTTCAGGAGGGCACCCGAGCCGCAGCAGCAAGGAGGTGACCGCCAGCCCGAGCTCCCACAACTCCCTCCTCCACCAAATCCGCCCGTGGTTGGCCGTATCAACATGATTGAGGAGGCCGGCGGATCGAGCTCCAGGGGCGACGGTGATGCACCGGTGCCGAAGAAGGCACACACGGCGAGCTTCCTTTTCCGATGATGATCTTCTTGGGATACAGCTCCCCCATGATGATGCACTTGTTGTATCCCTTAACTTGAATAATTATGATGTAAGCCGAATCCTCATCGATAGTGGAAGTTCGGTAAATGTTTTGTACCTCGGTGTGTTTGCCAGGATGAAATTGCTCATGGAAAACCTTCAAGCCGTGGATTCCACCCTGATGAGATTCACCGGCGACGTCATTACCCCGGAAGGGGTCGTCACCCTGACGGTCCGTGCGGGAACCTGGCCCCTTGTGACTATTGTACAGACCGATTTCCTGGTGACCGACCTCAGATCCCCATATAACGCCATATTCGGCAGACCTGGCCTGATGTCCCTTAAGGCGGTTGTCTCTATCCCGCATCTGTCTATGAAGTTCCCCACCGAGCGAGGAGTTGGAGTGGTTCGGGAAGTCAAGCCATGGCTCGGCAATGTTTCGTTATGAGCCTTCAGTCTAGAATGCCCGAAGTTGACGGGCTAGACGCTCGTGAGGACTTTGCCGAACAACGGGGAGAACCGGCAGAAGAATTGGAGGAAATACCGCTGGACGAAGCTCGTCCCGACCGAACCACAAGAATCGGGTCGTTACTCAAAGGAAAGCCTCGGCACAGATTGATCAGGTTCCTCCAGAGCAATGCCGACATCTTCGCCTGGACCGCCTCCGACATGCCAGGAATCAGCCCCGAGGTCCTCGTCCACCGCCTCAATGTGGACGAGAGGCACCGGCCCGTTAAGCAGAAGAAGAGAAGCTTCGCCCCAGAGCGGCAGAAAGCCATTGAAGAAGAGGTCGACAAGCTCATAAAGGCCAACTTCGTCCGAGAGGTAAATTACCCGAACTGGCTATCAAATGTCGTCATGGTGAAAAAGTCGAACGGCAAATGAAGGATCTGCATCGACTTCACCGACCTCAATAAAGCCTGCCCGAAGGACAGCTTCCCCCTCCCTCGGATCGATCAGCTCGTGGACGCCACCTCAGGCCACCAAATGCTGTCATTCATGGACGCCTATTCCGGCTACAATCAGATCCGAATGGCCCCTAAAGATGAAGAAAAGACCGCCTTCATAACCGACCGAGGTACCTACTGTTACCGAGTTATGCCTTTTGGTCTTAAAAACGCAGGGGCGACCTACCAGCGGCTGGTCAACAAGGTGTTCAAGGAGCAAATCGGCCGGAAGATGGAGGTGTATGTGGATGACATGTTGGTTAAAAGCAGGGAGGCGTCACAGCATGTCGAGGACCTCTCGGAGAGCTTTGCAACGTTACGCAAATATGGAATGAAACTCAACCCACCAAGTGCGCCTTCGGCGTCAACTCGGGGAAGTTCCTCGGCTTCATGGTCTCCCAGCGAGGCATCAAAGCTAACCCCTAGAAGATTCAAGCTCTCCAACAAATGGCGCCCCCTGCATCTATTAAAGAAGTCCAGCGCCTAACCGGGAGGATAGCAGCCCTTAACCGCTTTGTGGCGCGGTCGGCCGAGAGATGCCTCCCCTTCTTCAAAACTCTTCGATCAGCCAAAAACTTCCAGTGGACTCCCGAATGCCAAAGGTCATTCCAAGATCTCAAGAAGTACCTCGGCTCGCCCCCGCTTCTCAGTAGCCCGACCCCAGGAGAGGCCCTATTCTTGTACCTGGCTGTTTCAGAGAGCGCGGTTTGTTCAGTGCTAGTCAAGGAAGAAGGCAAGATTCAGAAGCCGATCTACTACGTGAGCAGGCTGCTCCGTGACGCAGAGATGAGGTACAGCAGGATTGAAAAGATGGTGTTGGCCTTGATTACCTCAGTTCGGAAGCTACGGCCATATTTCCAAGCACACTCTGTAACGGTCCTAACTGACCAACCCATCAAGACGGTTGTCCACCGTCCCGAGACATCGGGAAGGATGACCAAGTGGGCCGTCGAGCTAAGCGAGCATGACATACATTTTCAGCCTCGCCCAGCCATCAAAGCCCAGGTACTGGCCGACTTCCTCCTCTAGTGTACCATCCCAGAGGACGGTTCTGCCCCAGACTCCCCTGAAGAGCTAAAGTCCAGAGCCCGGTGGCTCCTCCACGTCGATGGGTCGTCTAACGCCCATCACTCTGGTGCGGGTCTGGTTCTTACTAGTCCTAAGGGGATGGCTTTCGAGTATGGCGTCCGGTTCTCTTTCCCGGCTTCCAACAATGAAGCCGAGTATGAAGCCCTGTTAGCCGGTCTCAGGATCGCCCGCAACCTGAAGGTGGAAAAACTCAGCGCCTTCACCGACTCTCAGTTGGTAGCCAGCCACGTTCGGGGAGAGTTTGAAGCTCGGGAGCCGAACATGATTCGGTATCTTCAGGAGGTGCGTAGCTTGCTTCCTCATTTTTCTAAATTTAAAATTATTCAAATCCCCAGATCTGAGAACGCCCGTGCCGACCTACTCTCCCGACTGGCAACCACGGAATCAATGGATGCCGAGCAAAAATTCCACATGGAGACTCTGGAAAAGCCGAGCATCATGGAAGCCGACCGAGTGATGCAAGTCGAGGCCGAATCATCCTGGTTCGACCCTATCCTCATATATCTCAAAGAAGGGTCGCTTCCGTCCGACCGAAGAGAGGCTAGGAAGCTGAAACTGTAGGCCACCCATTATGTAGTAATTGACAACCAACTTTACAAGCGGTCGTTCTCCATGCCGCTGCTTAGATGCCTTCGCCCATCCGAAGCAGATTATGCTCTGCGTGAGGTGCATGAAGGAATTTGCGGCAACCATCTGGGAAGCCGATCCCTATGTCACAAGGTACTGCGGCAGGGCTACTACTAGCCGACCATGCAAAGAGACGCGGACGATTTAGTCCGAGCCTGTGACTCCTGCCAGAGACACGCAAGCATCCAAAGACTTCCTTCCGCCGAGCTAGTCTCTATATCCTCCGCTTGGCCCTTTGCCAAATGGGGGATGGACATCCTCGGCCCATTCCCGCTTGCGACAGGGCAGCGGAAATTCTTATTTGTCGCCATCGACTACTTCACCAAATGGGTTGAAGCAGAAGCGGTCGCACAAATTACCGAGGCACGGGCCCGAGACTTTGTGTGGAGGTCCATCATCTGTCGATTCGGCCTCCCCCACACCATAATCACCGATAACGGTAAACAGTTTGACAACTCCAAATTCCACCAATTCTGTGAGGAACACGGAATCCGCCACCACCTTACCTCGGTCGGACACCCACAAGCCAACGGAGCGGCCAAAGTAACCAACAGGACCCTCCTCCAGGAATTAAAGCTCGCCTTTCCAGAGCCCAAGGCAGATGGGCCGATGAGCTACATCATGTCTTATGGGCCTACCGCACAACCTCGAGAATCCCGACCGGCGAGACTCCATTCCGAATGGCTTTTGGCACAGAGGCTGTCATCCCTATGGAAATAGGCCTCCCATCATTGCGGGTGGAGAATTATTCGGAGGAAGCCAGCGACGAGCAACTCGCACCAACCTCGACTTGGTAGAAGAAGTCAGAGAAAAGGCCCGAATCAGGATGGCTGCTTATCAACAGAGGGTGGCTCGATACCATGCCTCCCGGGTCAAGGGGAAAGCTTTCCTACCTGGCGACCTTGTCCTCCGGAAAGCTTCTGTATCCAAACCTCTGGAGCAGGGAAAACTGGCGCCAAATTGGGAGGGCCCGTATCAAATAACGGAGATTATTGGACCAGGAACCTACGAGCTACAGGATCTGGATGGGAAGTCCATTCCCCGGACTTGGAATGCGGACAACCTTCGCAAATATTATCAGTAGGGTATGTCCTCTTTGAATTCATTTTTTGCATGCCTCACCGCACGTTCCTGCTTATCTGTTTCCCCAAAACCTGTCGCATGAGTCATTATGCACCATGTTGTTATGAATTGCAAGGAGAAACAGATACTGCTTACCAATCCTCGGCACAACCGAGTTGTCTATTTGAACAGGAAATCTCCGAACCTTGGCAGGGCCAAGTAAAATATTTCTCCGAACCTCGGCAGGGCCGAGCAACAAATCTCCGAACCTTGGCAGGGCCAAGTAAAATATTTCTCCGAACCTCGGCAGGGCCGAGCAACAAATCTCCGAACCTTGGCAGGGCCAAGTAAAATATTTCTCCGAACCTCGGCAGGGCCGAGCAACAAATCTCCGAACTTGGCAGGGCCAAGTAAAATATTTCTCCGAACCTCGGCAGAACCTTGGCAGGGCCAAGTAAAATATTTCTCCGAACCTCGGCAGGGCCGAGCAACAAATCTCCGAACCTTGGCAGGGCCAAGTAAAATATTTCTCCGAACCTCGGCAGGGCCGAGCAACAAATCTCCGAAACTTGGCAGGGCCAAGTAAAATATTTCTCCGAACCTCGGCAGAACCTTGGCAGGGCCAAGTAAAATATTTCTCCGAACCTCGGCAGGGCCGAGCAACAAATCTCCGAACCTTGGCAGGGCCAAGTAAAATATTTCTCCGAACCTCGGCAGGGCCGAGCAACAAATCTTCAAACCTTGGCAGGGCCAAGTAAAATATTTCTCCGAACCTCGGCAGGGCCGAGCAACAAATCTCCGAACCTTGGCAGGGCCAAGTAAAATATTTCTCCGAACCTCGGCAGGGCCGAGCAACAAATCTCTGAACCTTGGCAGGGCCAAGTAAAATATTTCTTCGAACCTCGGCAGGGCCGAGCAACAAATCTCCGAACCTTGGCAGGGCCAAGTAAAATATTTCTCCGAACCTCGGCAGGGCCGAGCAACAAATCTCCGAACCTTGGCAGGGCCAAGTAAAATATTTCTCCGAACCTCGGCAGGGCCGAGCAACAAATCTCCGAACCTTGGCAGGGCCAAGTAAAATATTTCTCCGAACCTCGGCAGGGCCGAGCAACAAATCTCCGAACCTTGGCAGGGCCAAGTAAAACGTTCCTCCGAACCTCAGCAGGGCCGAGCAACGATCCTCCGAGCCATGGCAAGGCCTGGTAAAAGTCATTCGGGCTAAAACCCCAGCGAAAAAGCTGAAGTATAGAGGCCTCGACCAAGACCGAACGGCCCCCCAAATAGTCCCCGAAGGACTTTGTCCGGTTTGAAAACAAGCACATTAAACAAAAACCGTCGACACGAATGAAGAAGCCACCATTGGCAAAAACCCCCTCTTGAGGACATTTGAGCCTCGCTTAATCGGCCGAGAGCCCCGAGCAGGGCTAGACGATTTCCCTCTCTGCTACTGGAAATCTTTTGGGTGGCACCCCTATAACCCGTTTAAAGAGCCTATATCAGCGCATAAAAAACGATGGGCCGCGCCAACCCCCTGATTTATCACACAGATCAAGACCGTAAACTCTTAAAGAAAGGGACTTCAAAAATGAAACCCACCTTTCATTCATAAAGAGGAGGACTACAAAGAGGCGGTGAAAAGCAAAAAACAAGAGGGGAGGCCCCGAATCAGAATTCGGAGTCACTCCCGGAGGCTAACAGTTCCTCCAGGCGCTCCGTCAGGTCAGCCACCTGCTGACGCAGGGACGCTATCTCCTCCCTCTGCCGGTCCATCAACCGGCGTGAGGCTTCCGCCTCCCTGACCGATACGTCCAAAAATTCTTCGGCGATCCTCGCGAGCTGCTCGTTATTCGCGAAGGCCGACGCCAGGCTCTCTCCATCAACCGTGACGGAGGTGGACCTCCCCTCCGAGCGCGGCGGGCTGTCAAGTGAGGAACGCGACTCACCTGATGATCGCGCTGGGGAGGCCATCTTTTCGAACTTAAATCGAGGGATAAACAAAACCTATGCCCCTCGGTCGTATTTATACCCACCAGGCAGGTATCTCGATCGGCCGCACCACGACCACCGACCCATGAGAACTCGCCACGTGTCACCATCCCAATGCACGAGGAATCCAAAGAGTCGCGCCCTATCCCGAGTAAAATTGGAAAATGCGAACAGATCGTCCGAAATTCTCCAAGCGAACATTTTCCAATCTGTCGGCCCTCACAATAAATGCATTCGACGCTTCCCCAAGCCGCTTAATATCGCCCCCTTTTCTTGGAAAATGTGGAAGTCCGCGCTCGGCCAGTAACTTTCCCCCTCGGGAGGAGTGGCCGCACCAATAAAAGCGTGACAATATACCACCCGTTCCGCTCTGGCGCCCCCTTTATCAAGCGCCGCGTGGACCTAACGCTGTGGCCTACAACGACAGCTGAGTCGCTCCCTTCGAGCCCGAATCTCCAAACCTCGGGAGGGCCGAACTACAAAACTCTCCAAACCTTGGTAGGGCCAAGTAAAATAGTCTCCGAATCTCGGCAGGGCCGAGCTACCAAATCTCCAAACCTTGGCAGGGCCGAGTCAAATGTTCTCCGAACCTCGGCAGGGCTGAACTACAAAATTCTCCGAACCTTGGCAGGGCCAAGTAAAATAGTCTCCGAACCTCGGCAGGGCCGAGCTACAAAATTCTCCGAACCTTGGCAGGGCCAAATAAAATAGTCTCCGAACCTCGACAGAGCTGAGTTACAAAATTCTCCGAACCTTGGCGGGGCCAAGTCAAACGTTCTCCGAACCTCGGCAGGGCCGAGCTACAAAATTCTCCGAACCTTGGCAGGGCCAAGTCAAGTGTTCTCTGAACCTCGGCAGGGCCGAGTGACCAGTTCTCCGAACCTCGGCAAGGCCGAGCTACAAAATTCTCCGAACCTCGGCAGGGCCGAGCTGCAAAATTCTCCAAACCTTGGCAGGGCCAAGTCAAATGTTTCCGAACCTCGGCAGGGCCGAACAACAGGTTCCCTAAACCATAATGGGAGAAGGTACAGATTCCCCGAACTTCGGTCAACGCCGACCCATGATAATTCGGGCTCCGGCAAAAGCGAAGCACGAAAATATCAAACTCCTGACCTAAGCAAGGAGCATATTTCGTCAAACGATCTCTGAACCACCACACACGAACCTTGATTGGTTCGGGCGGCATGAGACCCTCGTCTAAGGACGAGCGGAACACTTTTGGCACCCCACGGGCAATAATGATACAAGCTCGGCACAGAAAAGATGAGGATTGAAAAACAGAACCAAATTCTCTTTATTGCCGATCACGATCAATTACAAATGCCTCACAGGCGTTACAAGAGCATTGAAATGCGTAAAATAAAGGTAAGTACAAAACTCGGGCAACTAGATAGTCGTGATCGCGTCCAGTCGGTTAGGGCCGATAATTGCCCGTCGACACGGACCAATAGTTACGACTGGCTTCAGGCAGTAGCAATATCTCGGTGACCCAACCAAGATATCTGGATGGCCATCCCAGACCATCCAACCAGGGGACCCCTCGGTGAGCAGGTGGGAAGCCAGTGGACCTTGGCGTTGGGACGCTCTCCCAAACCGAGTGCGTGCCGCCGCACCCCGCCAAATTTCAAGGATGAGGAGTCGGCGAACGGCGCACCTTCACCCCCTTCCCAGGTGGCGGAAGATTCCCCAGGCGGCTGTGCCCGGGAATCCGAACCGGGGAAGGAGGCGAAATTCACACAACCCATGGGAGGCCCGCATGCACTTCCGACCCTGCGTCTCCGAGCAGGAGCCGCAGAGATCGCACAGGAAGCGCATATGTGTGCTCTCCGTATGATCTCTGCGCCCCCCTTGTGCGCTCTCCATATGATCTCCGGGACCCACCACCTAAGGGTGAGCCATTCTCCGGCAGCTCCCCGGTCGCCCCAGCTATCCGGCGGCAAGGAGCCTGTGAGAGGAAAAGTCGACCCTCCCACTCGTAGCAGCAGATAAGTGAGCATGGTAGAAGCTCTGATGGGAAAGGCACTTTGAGGATAACCAAGCGTGACCCCTCTTCCCCTTTTTATAAGCAGAAAAGAACCGGGAACGAGCTACCTAAGCTGTGAGTCCCGAAATTCAAACTTCCAAGCCGTGCCTCCACGTGGCCTCTCAAGATTGGCGCAGCGCCCCATTGCGCGCCAAGCCCACCGCCTGGTCATGATGCATATGAAGATCTCCTCCTGATCCCGAATCACTGCCATTTAATACGGGTGATTGCCAGCTAGCACCTCGAAAACTGGCAGGCCCAGAGTATCGCCCTTCGAAAGCGACGTCCTCCAATGGCGATCAATTGCGTATGCAACAAAGCAATCCGCATGGGAAAAGAGCACCTTCTGGAAAGCTCTGACACAGCTTTATTCCCCCCACTATGCCGTATCATCAGTTCTGGTGAAATAAAAACCGAATCACCTGCGGAGCAGCAGGGCGTTGACAGAATGGTAAAAGGCGCGAAGACCTTTTCGCCCGTCGGTCCTAGCCGACCTATTTTGCCTGTCGGCCCCAGCCGACCTACATTGCCTATCGGCCCCAGCCAACCTACTTTTCCTGTCGGTCCCAGCCGACCTATTTTCTCCTGTCGGCTCCAGCCGACCTATTATTCTTCGTCGGCCTGAGCCGACCCGGTTTGCCCATCGGGCTTAGCCGGTGCGTTTCCTTCAATCTCGAGGTAAGAGTGACCAAAGGGCGTCAGTAAACCACAAGTCGCTCACAATCGAGGCGGAAACAACAACAAGGTCACACAAGGAAAACACCTAAGTGGAAACGAAAAATCTGTTTATTAAGAAACGTCTGACTAACGTCTAAAAGATGAAATACATGAATGGCCCCTAAGGATCGGGAGCCACACCAGCTTTGGAGGAACCCTCAGTAGCACCTACAGAAGCGCGGCTAGACTCGCCCTTCTCTGACATTTTTACCCCCTTTGCGGCAGTGTGCGACCGTCCCTCAGAAACTGCAACTTCGCTGGGACCAGGGGCGGCGCCAAGTTCGGCGTCAGAAATGTCGACATATTCGTCTTCGTCCTCTTCTTCAGACTCGCCATCATCGAGATCTTCAGCGCTCAGAAAAGAAAGGTCCCATTCCGGGTGCTCGCTGAGAATCTGCTGTTTGCACTCCTCCTTCCCATGATGGAAGGCGTCAACGCTGATAGCGTCTTGCCTCCCCCTGAGTATGGCGTGCTGCGTCTTGGCCTCCGCCGTCTGTTTCTCAGCCTCAATCACCTGGGCCTTCAGGATGACGTTTTGCTCCTCGAGCTCGCTAGCCCACGTCTCGAGCTCCGAGCTCCTATTGCGAGTGGACGCGAGCTCACCTTGAAGAGCCCGAACCTCCGACTCCATCTTCGCCATCTGAAAGACCCAAAATCAAATCAGCATTGCGAGAACCCAGTAGGGAAAAATAGAAAGGGTAAAATAAGAGTGTACCTCTCCCTCTCGCTTGGCCAACCTTTTGGCCATCTCCTCTGCCTCGCTCCTGGCTCTCGTCCTGTCAGCCCCTATCAGCTCAACCCTCTCCTGTAGAGTGCTGATCTTCAACTGTTTGGCTTCAACATCGCTCCGGGCTTGGGATAACTCGTCGCTCACCCGAGCTATCGTCCCCTGGTCCCACCTAGCACCCTCCTTCAAATGGGCAATTTCACTATCACATCGTTTCAATTTCTCCTCCACTTCGCCGAGCATCCTCGCCAAACGCCTTCTTTCATCGTCGGCCTCTCTTCCCAGCCGACTCATACTTTCGCCGTGTTCCCGCCGCATCACCGCCACCTCCGCGGAGTATTTTGACTCAATTCTAGCCAACTCCAAGCACGCATTGTCGTTCTTCACCAGGAGTTCCTCTAACTCCTCCACCCTGCGCTTCTGCTTGGACACCTCAGCCAGAGCGACCTGGTGTGCCGCCCTTGCCCCCTTCAAGTTCCTGTCCATCATGTCCATGAGCTCCTCAAACTTCTCAGACACCTTTAACCATGACTGGAGCTCGGCATTATCTTTCCTAGCCTGGACACTGGCCCCTGTCACCAAGCTTAGGCGCCAACATATCGCCCTAGAAAGCAAAACACTCTGCGACACAAAAAGTGAATACATGAAGGTCAAGTCAACCGAAGTAAACTCGCTACTCGGGATTGACAACTTACCCGTGATGCGTAGGCCCGGGTCATCCTCATCAAAGTCATGTTGTCGATATCGGGGAGAAGATGAATGCCCTCTGCCATGCCTTGCTGCCCGAACGCAGCGTCGACCAACCCCAGGTCGGCAAACTTGTCTGCTGAAGGATCCGCGCCCGGATACAAGGCCGATCTTATCATGGCAGAGAATGCCTCCTCGATACTAGCATCCGAGCTGCCGAATGGGCCAACCCCGCCTGAAGGACCAGCCTGGGCGGCCTCCACCTGAGAGGCCTTTAGCCTCCTGGCCTCCTCTACCAAGGCCCTGGCTTGGGTTTCTTCAGATAATTCAGCCAGCCCAAGCGCCAGCCTCCCCAAAACCTTTCTCGAAGAAGCTCCCAATGCGGAGCTCCCGCCTTGCCGCGTCTCCTCCTTCGACGCCCCTCCCTTGGTCACCACCATTTGTGTCTCCGCCACCGGGCCCCCCGAGTCCCGGCCTGCTCTACCACTTGCATCTCCCCCGGCGCCTCGGTCTGACCTGCCTCACTGCTTCCGGACTCCCCTGCAGTGAGACCGGGAGAAGACTCCCCCTGCACCTCTCCAGCTGCGGCTGCCGCCTCTCCCTCTCCTACCAGAGCCAATTGCGGTCCCATGGGAACGGTAGGCTCCTCTGCGATGACCACCTCCGCCAAATCCATCACTGTTTCCTCTTTCAGGGGAGACGCGATCGGATGAGCCATCGGAGCCTCATCTAAGCTGTCCGATATCTCCAACACGAGAGGGTCGGAGGCCATAACCACCCTCCCCATGCTCTCCTTCGCCCCTGGCGCTTCTGCCATGACTGCCCCGGCATCCGACGGACTCCTCACGGAAGCATGAGCCCTTTTTACGGGCCGGCCACTGTCCGCGCCACTACCTTCCCGGGATATTTCCCTCTCTTCCTCTTGGAGAGGTTTGACAACGCCGACCTTGCAGCTATTAGAATAGAGCACACGTGCTCAGAATCAAGCACACTAATCAAAAAGATACACGGCATGAAAGAGACTCACCTTGCGGGTCCAGGAGGCTGAGCCCGGCTGCGAAGAGGGCCCCCTCCGATAGCAGGTCGTTAGCCAAAAACACCTGCCCGTTGCGGAGGACGTCCAAGTCCTTCTCCTCCTACACCGACAAAATCAGATGTGTCTCCGCATCCCTTGCAACATCCCCCCATCGCCGAGGGAAATCAGAGCCGACGTTCCCCTCCGCAATAACAAACCGGCTCTTCCACCCCTTGATGGAAGAGGGCTTATCCGCGATAACGTTGAAGGATCTCTGGGGCCCGATATAGGGCCACTCCGACTTCCTCCCAGGAATCAGGTAGTAACAAGTGCGGAAAAGGGGAAGAGTGGCTACGATCCGAATCTGGTGGCACATCGAGATGAATCCGATGATATTCCGCCAACTGTTCGGGGCCACCATTGGTGGGCTGATATTGTAATGGGTCATGATCTCCTTCACCAGGGGGTGGAGAGGAAAACGAAGACCCGCCTTCAGACTATCCTCGTAGATGAAGACCCCGGACTCTAGATCCCGGGTAACTCTATAATCGGGCTCCGGCACCCGTAGGACGACGTCCAAGGGCAAGCCATATTGCTGATGAATCCTCCCCAGCTCCTCGGCAACGATCTTAGAGGCCACATCGTCGGGGCTCATCTCCATTGAAAGGGGTACCAAACGAAAACAATAAGCATCGAGGAAGATGAAGGCCAGAACCCTTTTTGAAAGCAAAACGAGAAGACGCCGAGCGCACACGCACACATATATATACGCAGTACGGCCGTCACTTCGCTTCTCCGCCAAGAAAGCCGCCCTGAAGAGGCGGGGCGTCCCATCCCAGGCGTCTGGAATCGCCTCGATAAACACCCGATCGATCAGGTTTCGAAGCATGGCGCGATCTTAACCGTCACTTGTGGAGGAGCCTTAGCCCCGAAGGCTGGGTGGCCCCGTCGCATTAATTAGGGCATCATTGCACGAGCTGTCCAAGCCAAGATGTCCCATCTGGAATGCGCCATTCAAACTTGTACTCCCTATGCTCGAACCTACGCTTCGAACTAGGAAGTGGAGGGCATGTGTTGAGGGGTAAAATCATCATTACGTTAATATCCGTGCGAAGCGGTTAAGGCTAACCTCCTCACTTCGTCCCATCCGGGCTTTCGTAGCTCGGCTTCTCCGGGCTTCCATAGCTCGGCCCCCTCCGGGCTTCCGTAGCTCGGCCCCTCCGGGCTTCCGTGGCTCGGCTCCCTCCGGGCTTCCATAGCTCGGCTCCCTCCGGGCTTCCATAGCTCAGCCCCCTCCGGGCTTCCGTAGCTCGGCCCCTCCGGGCTTCCGTGGCTCGGCTCCCTCCGGGCTTCCGTGGCTCGGCTCCCTCCGGGCTTCCGTAGCTCGGCCCCCTCCGGGCTTCCGTGGCTCGGCTCCCTCCGGGCTTCCGTGGCTCGGCTCCCTCCGGGCTTCCATAGCTCGGCCCCCTCCGGGCTTCCGTAGCTCGGCCCCTCCGGGCTTCCGTGGCTCGGCTCCCTTCGGGCTTCCATAGCTCGGCCCCTCCGGGCTTCCGTAGCTCGGCCCCCTCCGGGCTTTCGTAGCTCGGCCCCTCCGGGCTTCCGTGGCTTGGCTCCCTCCGGGCTTCCGTAGCTCGGCCCCTCTGGGCTTCCATAGCTCGGCCCCCTCCGGGCTTCCGTAGCTCGGCCCCTCCGGGCTTCCGTGGCTCGGCTCCCTCCGGGCTTCCATAGCTCGGTCCCTCCGGGCTTCCATAGCTCGGCCCTTTCGGGCTTCCATAGCTCGGCCCCTTCGGGCTTCCATAGCTTGGCCCCCTCCGGGCTTCCGTAGCTCGGCCCCTCCGGGCTTTCGTAGCTCGGCTTCTCCGAGCTTTCATAGCTCGGCTCCCTCCGGGCTTCCATAGCTCGGCTCCCTCCAGGCTTCTTGTTCCTAAGCCCGAAAGGGATTGGAATGACAATGATAGAAGAATGGCTCAATTAAATGCTAAAGCCATTAACATTTTATATTGTTCCTTAGACTCAAATGAATTCAACCGAATCTCAACATGTAATTCCGCAAAAGAAATTTGGGATAGGTTGGAAATAACACATGAAGGAACAAACCAAGTTAAGGAATCAAAATAAACATTTTGGTTCACAAATATGAATTGTTTACAATGGAACAAACTGAAACCATCACATGCATGTTCACTAGATTCACTGATATTGTGAATGGTTTAAAAAGTCTTGGTAGAATTTATTCTAATGCTGATCTTGTGTCGCAAAATTCTTAGGTCACTACCAAGATCGTGGGAAGCAAAAGTCACTGCTATCCAAGAAGCAAAGGACCTCAATGCATTACCTTTGGAGGAGCTTCTAGGATCCTTAATGACCCATGAGTTAACAATGAAGCAGCATGTTGAGGAGGATACAAAAAGAAGGAAAACACTTGCCCTCAAGACTGCAGAAATGGAAGAGAGCAGCAGTGAAAGTAATGATGAAGATGATGAGAAACTGCTCTCTTGGCCAAAAATTCAAGAAGTTATGAGAAAAAGGCCCTTCCATAAAAAGAAATTTGGAGCAAGAATTGATGGAGAAAAGGATAAGAGAAAGGACAAGGAGAAAGAAAAAGAAAAAGAG
The DNA here is from genome assembly GCA_900491605.1 of Calamus simplicifolius. Taxonomy (NCBI): domain Eukaryota; kingdom Viridiplantae; phylum Streptophyta; class Magnoliopsida; order Arecales; family Arecaceae; genus Calamus; species Calamus simplicifolius. The sequence continues at coordinate 41,473 of UESW01003063.1, read as the reverse complement.
CCCTTAGTATGTTATGAGTGCAAAAAGCCAGGGCACTTTAGATATGATTGTCCTTTGCTGAAAAAGGCCTATAAGAAAAAGAAGAAAGCATACATGGCAACTTGGACTGATAGTGAAGAGTCTTCTTCCGAAGAAGAGAACAAAAAGAAGTTGCTAATATCTGCTTCATGGCCAACGACGACGACAACGACAATGAGGTAAGTTCTGAAAACTCAAATGATGAATTTACATTTGATGAAATGTTTGAGGCTTTCAATGAACTTATGATTGATTTTAAATCCTTGAAAAAGAAGTATAAGTTTTTGAAAAATGACAATATTAGCTTAGCTAAAAGTAAAAATGAATTAGCTTTAGAAGTTAAGAACTTAACTAATGAAAAAGAAGAACTTAGCAAAGAAAGAGATAATCTTAATCAAGAAATAGATTTGTTAAAATCTGAAACTAAAAACTCAACAAAAGATTTAAAGATCAATTAAAAACTTTAGCTTTAGAAAAAGAACAGCAAGTTAAAGAAAATGACTCTCTTAAGAAAGATGTTAAAAAATATAAAGACATTGTTGAGAAATTCACTTTAAGTTCAACTAAACTTAACATGATTTAGATAGTCAAAAAGCTGTTTTTGACAAAGCAGGTTTAGGATATAACACATTAAGGAAACAAAAATCTTTAAAGAATATTTTTGTAAAAGCCAACCAAAGTAATATAACTTGTTTCAAATGTAATGAAAAAGGTCATAAATCATTTGAATGCAAAACGTTAAATAATAACAACAAGTTAAATGTTAAAGCTAAGAAAATATGGGTTCCGAAAGGAACAATTTTTGTTGCTGCTAACCATGAAGGACCCAAGAAAGCTTGGGTACCTAAACATAAAGTTTAAATTATGTTGCAGGAATGTCTTGTAGCCAAAAGATCAAAGAAAAAGTGGTACCTTGATAGTGGCTGCTCAAGACATATGACGGGTGACAAAGATGAATTCATCACCCTAGAAGAAAAGAAAGGTGGAGTTGTGACGTTTGGCGATAACGGTAAAGGTCAAATTATGGGCCTTGGTAAAGTCGTATAACTCCATCTACATTTATTGATAATGTACTTTATGTTGATGGTTTGAAGCATAATCTAATAGTATAAGCCAATTATGTGATAAAAACTTTAATGTTTCATTTAAATCTTCTGTATGCACTGTAACTAATTCTATTGATGATAGCATTGTATTTACTGGTTATAGACATGGCAATGTTTACTTGGTTGATCTAGAAAAATTATCTTTGAGTGATCATTGCTTAATTGCTGACAATGCTAACATAAATGAAATTAGTTGGTTGTGGCATCGTAGATTAGGTCATGCAAGCACACACCTTATTTCAAAATTAATTAAAATGGATTTAGTTAAAGGATTACCTAAACTAGATTTTGAAAACAACAAAATATGTGATGCATGTCAATTTGGAAAACAAACTAGAAGTTCTTTCAAATCTAAAAATGTTGTTTCAACTTCTAGGGCATTAGAGCTACTTCACATGGATCTTTTTGGACCAACTAGAACCACAAGTCTAGGAGGAAAGAAATATGGTCTAGTGATTGTAGATGATTATTCTAGATATACTTGGGTAATGTTTTTAGCTCACAAAGATGAGACTTTCTCGATATTCCTGAAATTCTTCAAGAAAGTCACAAATGAGAAAAACACTACTATAGTATCTCTAAGAAGTGATCATGGAACAGAATTTGAAAATCACTTATTTGAAAGTTTTTGCACTGAAAATGGAATTAATCATAATTTTTCAGCCCCTAGGACTCACAGCAAAATGGTGTAGTTGAAAGGAAAAATAGGACTCTAGAAGACATGGCCCGTACCATGCTATGCGAAAGTAACCTACCAAAGTACTTTTGGGCGGAAGCTATTAACACAGCATGTTACATCTTAAATCGAGCCCTAATAAGACCAATATTAAAGAAAACACCTTATGAATTATGGAATGAAAGAAAACCAAATATAAAATACTTTCATGCATTTGGATGTAAATGTTTCATTCATAATAATGGTAAAAACAATTTAGGAAAATTTGATGCTAAATCTGATGAAGGAATTTTTCTAGGATATTCAACAACTAGTAAAGCTTATAGAATCTTTAACAAGAAAACCTTAGTAGTTGAAGAATCCATTCATGTAGTTTTTGATGAATCTTTAGCATCTAGTTCTGAAAAGCTTGATGATGAGGAAGATACAAACATAATTGAAAAAGATCTTGAAAAACTTAATATTGAAGTATCTTCTGATCATGAGCAAGAAGCTAAAGATGATGATTCACATAAGGACGATGATGTCAATATTGATCATAATGATATAGATCTTCCAAGAGACTGGAGATATGCTCATAGTCATCCCAAGGAATTGATTATAGGTGATCCATCTCAAGGAATAAGAACTAGATCATATATGAGAAATATTAGTAATCATCTTGCATTTGTATCACAAATTGAACCTAAAACTATAGAAGAAGCTGAAAAAGATAATAATTGGATGTTAGCAATGCAAGAAGAATTAAATCAATTTACAAGAAATAATGTTTGGACTTTAGTTGAAAGACCTAAAAATCATTCAGTAATAGGATCAAAATGGGTTTTTAGAAATAAACTAGATGAAAATGGCATAGTAATTAGAAACAAAGCTAGATTGGTTGCTAAAGGATATAATCAAGAGGAAGGTATTGATTTTGATGAAACCTTTGCACCTGTAGCTAGATTAGAAGCCATTAGGCTATTACTTGCATTTGCATGTCATATGAATTTTAACTTATTTCAAATGGATGTAAAAAGCGCATTTTTAAATGGATTTATAAATGAAGAAGTTTATGTAGAACAACCACCAGGTTTTGAAGATCACGAATTTTCAAATCACGTTTTTAAATTGCACAAAGCTTTATATGGTTTGAAACAAGCACCTAGAGCTTGGTATGATAGGTTAAGTAAATTCTTAATAGAAAATGATTTTACAAGAGGAAATGTTGATAAAACTTTGTTTTTGAAAAGAAAAAGTAAAGATTTACTTGTAGTACAAATATACGTAGATGACATTATTTTTGGTGCTACTAACGATTCTCTTTGTCAAGAATTTGCAAAGTTGATGCAGGGAGAATTCGAGATGAGCATGATGGGAGAACTCAACTTCTTCCTTGGACTCCAGATCAAACAAAGCAAAGAGGGAATCTTTATCAACCAAACCAAATACACAAGAGAACTACTCAAAAAGTTTGGTATGGAATCAATGAAACCCCTCGGAACTCCAATGAGTCCTTCATGCAAGCTGGACAAAGATGAAGAAGGTAAAAAGGTTGATCAAAAGTATTATCGAGGTATAATCGGATCCCTTCTTTATTTAACAGCAAGTAGACCAGATATTATGTTTTCAGTATGTTTATGTGCTAGATTTCAATCAGAACCTAAAGAATCACATTTAATAGCTGTTAAAAGAATACTAAGATATCTAAGTGGAACAAAAAATGTAGGTTTATGGTATTCTAGAGACTCCACATTAAACCTAATTGCATATTCAGATTCTGATTATGCTGGATGTAAATTAGATAGAAAAAGCACAAGTGGTGCATGCCAATTTCTTAGGAAGTAACTTAATCACATGGTTTAGCAAAAAGCAAAATTCAGTTGCATTATCAACTACTGAAGCTGAATATGTAGCAGCTGGAAGTTGCTGTGCGCAAATCCTATGGATTAAGCGACAACTTGAAGACTATGGTATCACACTTGATAAAACACCCATAAGATGTGATAACACTAGCGCAATCAACTTAACTAAAAATCCAATTCAACATTCAAGAACAAAACACATAGAAATTAGATATCATTTTATAAGAGAACATGTAGCTAATAATGAAATTTGTCTTGATTATGTAACACTGAAGAACAATTAGCTGACATATTTACAAAACCTTTAATGAAGAAAGATTTTGTTATCTTAGAGGAGAGTTAGGAATTTGTGATCCTTTTGAATAAATTTTGAAACCTTTAAGGAAATATATCTAGAGTTCTTTCAAATTCTCAAAATCTTAAGGAAATTTTATCTAGAACTCATATCAATTTGATCTCTCAAATCCATGATTTTTAATCATACTCAAAGATCAAATTCCGGACTCATTCGGATTCTCTGAATCTTAATCTTTTTTTTCTGAAATGGTCGGAGCCGACTCGAGAGTATCGGAGTCGACTCGAGTTTCTGCTGAAACTCAGGAGTCGACCCCTCCTCTGAGCGAGTCGACTCGAGATCGTGTCCGTGCTCTGTGACTAGTCGGAGCCGACTCCACACTTTGCGCGAGTCGACTCGACGTGGTCCCAGTCGATTATTTAGGGCACGAGTCGACCCCACGGACATTCATCTTCCAAAACTTTCCAAATCCTCTCCAAACTTTCCCAAAACCCTCCAAACCTCAAATAACCTCTGATTAACCACTCCTTCAAGATCAATGGCACCCAAAACCCGTGGAGCTAGCTCTAGTGGCGCCGGTTTGAAGAGGAAGAGGACCGTTCGACGACCCGTCCGCGAGCCGTCTACGGATTCATCCTCTACCCCTTCTGCGAGTGATTCTCCTGCTCCTGCTCCTACTCTTCAGGTAGATCATCTAGCCAGTAGGATTGTACAACAGGAAGAAAGGTTGATTTTGAATTATTTGAGAATGAAGGATTCATAGGAGACAACTAATTGAGATGGGATTTGAGAAAATATGTTCATTGGACTGTCCCACCTACCCTGCTCTAGTTAAGGAGTTTTACAAGAATTTGACTAGAGGAGATGATGGCTTAGTAGCAATGTGAGAGGCATTGGTCTGAACATCACTTCCTCTATTCTATCTAGATTGTTGAATTTACCCTTGTCTGGACCATCCACCTTTGCCCCAGAAGATAGATCCCAGCCCTCAAGATTATTGAACAGAAATTTTGAAGGATTTGAAGAAGTTTTGCAATCAATTGCCTTTGGAATTAAGATTACTCACAATATCTGCAGTAGGATTTTGTTTCCAAGACCGGCAGATTTGACTATGTATCTGAGAGAGATATTTTTGTTATGGATGCTGTTGTTTCTGGGAAGCCTATCAATCTACCTCGGATGATAATATGGTACATTGCAGATGTGGTGGGAAAAAGAAATCAAGTTTGCCCTATGGCATGATTTAACTAAGTTATTTCAAAGCCAAGGGATTGTATTTGGTGATAGTGAGCCAAAAAAGGAACTAAGACATACTGATTTTATCTTTGGCCACTATTCATCGAATGGGGTTTGTTAAGAAAATGGAATGGGAGAGAAAGAATGTTACAGAGGACAGAGCTATAGATGCTGAGGCCCCCAGACCTTCTTGAGACATTCATCACCTGAGCCTCCTCAGTGCTCCTGTTCCAGAGTTTGTTCCCTCCTGCTTCTGATTCTACCCCTGCTCCTCTTTGCTCCTGCCTTCCACATTTCATCTGTAGCTTTTCTGATAACAGTTAGATCAGCTTCGATCATTATTCAAATCTGAGATAATGAGCATGAAAAAGACTGAAAGAAGAATTTGATGAAAAGTTTATGAATTTAAAAGAAGCCTTTATTCACTCAGTGATCGTTCATCGATTGAGTCTACTCTCAGTTCATCTACCAGCTCCTTAAGTGAAGACTTAAAGAATATCTTTGGAGAACTTAAGGATATCTGCGGTGATCGGAGACATATCCCAATGCAACGCCGAGCTTCAAGATAAAATTCATCTGCTTGTACCTTTGTTGATAAAAGCTCAAAGACTATGTTAGACTTCAATGTGAAGGAATGAAGCAGATTGTTGATCATTTAATAGAATTACTAGAAGAAACTTTTAAGTTTTCATGTAATCTCTTTTTGATGTAATCAAGTTTACTTTCAATGCCAAGTTTACATTTTCATGTATTTCATTTTGAAGTAATGAGAAAGTTTGATGCATTACTTATGTCTATTTCAATTGTAAGTATTCTTGAATACTTTGAATGATTATCCTCAATTGATAATTAAATGAAAAAGATAAAGAATGTTATTGATATTCTTCCTAACCTTTTTGTTGATTACAAAAAAGGGGGAGAGTTTTTATTAATCGTATGATTCAATCAAAGTTTAATTTTGAAAGAAAGAATAAGGGGAAGAGATAAATTGAATTTCATAAAGAAAATGCTTAAGTTTCTGATTTTAAAAAATTTTGAATGATTTATAAAATTAAGGTTCATAGGGGGAGCTACCTCATTGAGGGGGAGCCTTTCCATGAACACTAGTTGATTTTGGAATCAAAATTTTTTTAATTTTATAATGCATATACTCAATGTTTTTGTCATCATCAAAAAGGGGGAGATTGTTGAGAAATTATTGAAACATAATTGCCCCAACTTTATTGATTTTGATGATTTCCAAAAGCCATGAGTATTAAAGAATATAATGAGTTTATTTATCAAAAACCTTGAGCTTATTCAAATTGAAAGGAATGGAATATCAATGTTTATTTAATGAGTTTTGAATCCTTTAGAAAAAGGAGTTTCAAGCTCTATGCTTAAAAGATTTCAAAAAGGAATTTTTAACATTATAATTCAATGAATTCTTGAAACATGTCTTGAATCCATCTTAATGTCATATTTAATGTATTCAAGTCAAATTTATATTTTAAATTTGAATTGGGACAATTTTAAAGTCAATCAGAAATTTTTCTGATTTTTGTATCGTTCCCGAGCCGACTCAAGAGTTTCCGAGTCGACTCCCCACAGTCTCGAGTCGACCCTTGGTTTTCAAGAGTCGACCCCTGACTCTGTGCGAGCCGACTCCCTGTGCGAGCCGACTCCGCTCAAACAACAGAAACCATGTTTTTTGAGCACTTCTCGAGTCGACTCCCCATTTTCCTCGAGTCGACTCCCGACTTTCGGAGCCGACACTTTTTTTCGCGAGTCGACCCTAATTTTAAAATGTTTCTATTTTTGGTAATCGACTTCGAGCCGACTCCCAAAAGCTCGAGTCGACTCCGCAAATCTGGGCGCGATTTTTAACGATGACACATCAGCCCCAACGGTAAGATTTTTGAATAACGGCTATTTTTCTTTGTCTCTAACGGATATATTTTTGCAGATTCTATAAATAGAGGAGCTCTTTTCAAATCAAAACAATCAAGAAAAATCAAAAAGAGAGAAAAGAATATCTTTTGAAAAGAGGGAAAAACAGAGCATATTGGAAAAATCATCTAGCTCAAAGGAGAGTGATTCAAAAGGAGTGAAATCCAAGAGGAAGTTTCGTCTGCTCCTTCTCATCAATCCACAAGAGTCAAAAGAAAATCCAAAGCATTTCAAAGGTCAAATCGGAGGATTTTCAAAAGAGAAAAAGCTTCATCTCAACTCCAAAGACTTCAACGGTCAAGAATCTTGCTGAGGCGTGATTCAACTTCAAGAGGAGTTAAAGAGAAGAAGGAAGAAAGCCAAAGCCACTACCATCTGCAATACAATCAGGCTTTTCTAACCTTTATTTTGTACTTCATTTGTATATTTGCTCAAGGGGAGCACTTCATTGTTCAAACTTATTATTCTATTGTTTGCTGATTCAATCAGTGGATTGAATCAGTGGAGGTTGGTATACCTCGTTACAAGCCGGAGTGCTTGTGTTGGGTTAGTTGTGAGCCCGTGAAAAACAACGTGTAGGGTTTTGTGCTGGTAAGCCCGAGTTAAAACCAGCTGGGTTCGTTGTGCACCCGGGAAAACAACAAGTTTGAGTTGTGAGCTTGGAAAACAACTCGGCTGTAATCTAGAGAGATTATAGTGTGGACCCAAGTGAATCTTGGGAGTGGACGTAGGTGTTGGTTGCACCGAACCACTATAAAATTATCTTGTGTTTGCCGTGCATATTTTCTCTTTCTCTATCTCTCTTTATTTGCTTGTGCATTGCTTTTAGTTAGCCTCTCACTTGCACATCTTGCTAACTAATCAACTAAAGTTAAAAAGTCTTAAATTTTTTAAGAACCCAATTCACCCCCCCTCTTGGGTTGCCATCTGGGCCAACAGATCACTCGGCCCAGCCAAGGCTTGAAAGATTATATTTTACTTGGCGCTGCCAAGGTATGAAGATCACTCGGCCCAGCTCAAAAGATTATATTTTACTTGGCGCTGCCAAAGGTACGAAGATTACTTGGCCCTGTCGAGGCTTGAAAAATTATATTTTACTTGGCGCTGCCAAGGTACGGAGATCACTCGGCCATGTTGAGGCTTGAAAGATTATATTTTACTTGGCGCTGCCAAGGTACGGAGATCACTCGGCCCTGCCAAGGCTTGAAAGATTATATTTTACTTGGCGCTGCCAAGGTACAGAGATCACTCGGTCTTGTCGAGGCTTGAAAGATTATATTTTACTTGGCGCTGCCAAGGTACGGAGATCACTCGGCCCTATCGAGGCTTGAAAGATTATATTTTACTTGCGCTATCCGGATCTCTACGTGCATCGTCCTCAAGCCAGAGAACCGAAATCAGCGGCAATAGAAGGAAAGTAATTTTTTTATGTTAAAAAAATAAAAATCTAATAATTAAGATAACTAAAAAAAGTAATAAACTAAAGAGAACAATAACTATATAAAAAAATTATTTACTTTTTTTTTATATAGAAGCACGAATAATAATGAAATAATAAGAGAGAATAAAAAAGATCAAAAAATAAGAATAAAACTAAGAGAAAATTCAAGGTAATTTTTTTCTTTTATTTTTTTATTTTTTCTCGTGAGCCAATCATGCCTAGATTTTTGGCAATGATATTAAAATTTGATTGATGTCATTGGCGGTCAAAAATAAAACCTACGATAATAATAGAAGTAATAGAAGTTATAGAAATAATAGAAGTAATTGACAATAAAAGAGAATGTTATAAGTCCTTAAAAACATGAAATGGAAGAAAGTAGGGCACATGAAAAGGTAACATGTGTGACTTTATTTAATACATCAAGTATTTAACCACAATTATATATTTCAATGACAGATGGAATTTTGTATGAGCAGTGCTACAAAACTATCCAAACCTCATACGTATATTGATGAAAGCCTACATATAAAACAGGTCATGGCATGGGATGATAAGTCTTTTCTCTATATCAATAAACTATAGATAACGCAAGCAGTCAATTCAGATACAGTCACAAATGGCGGTAAGATATGCAGATCTAGGCTTTTAATAAAGGACTAAATTATCATTTATTTCACAGTTGGGCAATCCAAACAATCTACAACTACAAAGGGCCTACAATATTGCAATTCAAAACGAAAAGAACATGTTCAAATGTGAGCTTTTAATCACGCATATACATACTAGAATATGTTTTTTTTTTAGATGTTCTAGTCATAAGATAAACATTCAAAATCAAAAAATCCTTGATTGACATAAAATACGCTTATGCATTATATAGAACAAAAATGCAGTGAAACCATAACCTAGAGGTTCTCACAAAACACTAGAAAAAATGTCAATGCTCAAGACTAAATGCATTATTTAGGATATATGCATGTCACACGTAGAATACAATATGCTATGAAATTAATTGTTGCCCAGAGGTAGCAACCCAAGAGTGGGGGTGAATTGGGTTTCTTAAAAAATTATTGCCCATATATGTGCTTTCAAATAATTGAAACTTAATCGATAGTGGTGTGGTGAAGTGAACACAAAGATATCATAGAAAATATGTAAGCAATCACGAACACAAGGATTTTTATAGTGGTTCGGTGCCAACCCTGCACCTACGTCCACTCCCCAAGAATCCCTTGGAAATTTTACTCCAATCGTATACCAACGATTACAACCCATAGCCTTTCCTGGCTAGCAACTTGTTTCACAGCACAAGAAAGCCTAACCCTTAGCCTTCTTGGCTAGACTTCTTATTTCACGGCACAAAGAAGCCTTACAACAAACAATAAAGGGTTAAATCCAACCCTTTACAAGATTGAAATAAGTTTAGAAAATATTAAGAACACAAAGCTCCTAAGATGATAAATACTTTACAATTTCGTAGACCACTTCTTAAATGAACTTCTTCCTTTGAATGTACTTCAACAATGAATGAAGTCTCCTTTAGGTAACTAAAATCTTGAATGCTTATGGAAGCTTTGATGATACGGCAAGGATAAAAAATCAATGATCTTCAAGAACTTTCAATGCACATATTCCTTTTCTTTTCTGGAAACAATTCGGATGTAAGCAATAAATCTCTACTATTCACCTCTCTCTTCTGTTCTATCTTTTCCCATTGATATAATGGCTATTTAAAGTATTTGATCTGCAAAACTAGCCATTAGAACTGAAATAAAATTAAAGGAAGGAAAAATAAAAGTAAAGATAACCATTGAAGAAATTTCTCAAAATATTAGAAGTTCCATCAGATGGCTAGAATGAAGAGAGAGAGAGAGATCATTGTCTTCTCCAGAAGGTAAGCGTCAGTTGATTAGAGATGGGATCTAGTCATCTTGGAGACTTGAAACGGCATGCTCAGGAGAAATTACGGCAAGGAAGAAGTGGAAAAGACTCCCAGCTTACTAGATGTAAAATCCAGCTAGCTATAAATGAGGATAGATCAGCCAAGGAGAAAGACGAGAAAATTAGTTGACTGGATGCTTAGTCCAGTTAACTAAGAAGGAGAAGAGGAGCTATCATAGCAAGCAAGTTAACTGGATGCAAAATCCGGTTGGCTATTTCCAAATAAGGTTCGGCCAAGTATCTGTCTAGGAAAAAATAGTTAGCTGAAAGCCCAAACTAGTTAGCTTACAGGAAAGGTAGCTAGCTGAAATACAATCCCAGTTAGCTATTTTTCAACATAGTCAGCTAGGCATTTGTGTAGGAAAAAAGTAGTTAGCTAAAAGTCAGTCCAGTTAACTATTTTTTAACATGGTTCAGCTAGGTAGCTTATCAAGGAAAAATAGCTAGCTGAAAAATAGTCCAGTTAACTATTTCTCAACATGGTTTGGCCAGGTAGCTTACCAGGAAAAAATAGCTAGCTGAAAAATAGTCCAGTTAACTATTTCTCAACAAGGTTTGGCCAGGTAGCTTATGAGGAAAAAATAGCTAGCTGAAAAATAGTCCAGATAACTATTTCTCAAATGGTTCAGCCATGTAGCTTACCAGGGAACACATAGCTAGCTAAAAAATAGTCCAGTTAATTATTTCTCAACATGGTTCGACCAGGTAGCTTACCAGGGAATCCAGTTAGCTAAAGTACAGTCCCAGTTAGCTTGTTTTGCATATGGTTCAGCCAGGTGACTTGCAGGGAGTCTAGTTAGCTGGAATATAGTCCCAGTTGACAAGAAATAATAGCATTCGGCCAGAAGGAATAGAAATGAGCAGTGGGTGTAGAAATTTCTTCAACAGAGCTTCCTTTTGGACTTGTAAAAAGTTGAATGACTTTATTTGTTTCAATCTTTTGAGATAGAACATTGAAACATCCTTTTCTCTTCTTGGTTAACCTGCAATGGCCTTTGTCTTCACAATAAATACATTAGTACCATACTTAATTATTTTGTAATCATCAAAATCAACATAGGGTCAACAAATAGCAATGCCACAAAATCATTAGTTCAAACAAGACTAAACACTCCACCCTTTCTCTCAAAGAAAAAAGTAAGAAAGCTCACAATGCAGAGCATATTAATAAAAATAGAAAAAGGAGTAGCAACAAAAATTTAAAAGATCTCATTTTAATATAGAAATACATGTCAAAATTTTGCATGCACAAAGACAAACATTATATAACAAACATCATGCACATTCCCCAAACCTTATACATTAAGATTTACCATGTAAGCTTCACCAATAAGAGAGAATTGCATGCACTAACCTAATTACAGCTAACTATGTTTGAAATATGTTTCCAAAACCATGTCGATAGACAAATGCAGCTGACTAATCATCCTCTACTCTTAGTTTACAAACTATATTTAACCAAAAGTTGATTATAAGATCCACTAGTTGAACCCTAACAACTAATAATAAAAATTAAATGAACAAAAAAATAAATTGGTAGAAATTAAAAGTGCAAGAAATTAAATTTTGAATTATATAAAAGTTTTGACTACAAGAATTTAAAGCAAAGATATTGAAATAAAAATTTAAACTAAAAGAAAACTGTAACAAAGACTGAAAATAGATTGGCACAACCTCGTTGAAAAGATGGCCGGTAAACATCCTCCTTTCTTCAAACTCTTTCGAGCAGCGCTGAGTTTCTCTAACTTCTTCCTCTTTGGATCTTGATTTGAAGCTGGTGTAGGCTGAAAGATGGCATAGTAGCAGAACTGATACCCTTTACTGTACCCCATCTTTAGATGATTTGATCTATAGCTCTGAGGGTCTTTAAATAGATTATACTGTTACTATTTCAGACTTGATCTACTCCTGATTTGACTGTGATTGTATCTTGGTATAATCTGCATGTGATCTGTATTCTAATTCTCCCATATTTCTTATTTGTTTGCCCATTCTTCCTTCTTTGTTCTTAAATCAATCCAGCCAAGCCATATTCTTCTCTCTTTAGCCTGCTTTCTTTTCTTTTCTAATTTGCTAAGATCCAAATGCGCCTCAGCTGGTCTTTCAATCATGATTCGGTCAGATTTTCTTCCTTCTTTGAAACTATATGCTTTATTTAAAAATATTTAGTTTAAAAATACTTAAATATAAGATTATAAATATTATGAAGATTGTAAGGTTATAAATAGAAGTGTAATAATTATCATAGTTATTATAATAATAGTAATAGTGATAATAATAATGTAATTATTATAAAATACTTAATTTATGAGAATCTTTAATTTAATTATTAAACAACATATTTTAAAGGATTTTATCACCATTATGTCTTTAAAATACTTAAATTAAATAAATAATTATGGATTTATCTGTGAGCACCTGGTCTGCAAGCTTAATAAATCCATATATGGATTAAAATAAGCCTTCCTCCAATGGTCTTTGAAGTTTTATGAAGTCATCACTTCATTTGGTTTTGAAGAGAACATCATAGATCAATATATACACCAAAATATCCATGGGAATAAGATTTGTTTTCTTGTGCTATATGTGGATGATATTTTGCTTTCGACCAATGGTAAAGGTTTGCTATATGAGGTGAAGCAATTCCTCTCAAAAAACTTTGATATAAAGGATATGGATGAGGCATCTTATGTCATTGGCATTAAGATGCATAAGGAAAGATCTCGAGGCATTTTGGAATTGCCTCAAGAGACCTATATCAACAAAGTTTTAGAGAGATTTCGAATGAAAGGTTGTTCACCAAGTGTAGCACCTATTGTGAAGGGTGAAATTCAACCTAAGTTAATGCTCCAAAAATGAGTTTGAGCAGAAACAAATGAAGAACATCCCATATGCTTCACTGTTGAAAATCTGATGTAAGCTCAGGTCTGCACCAACCTGACATTACATTTGTTATTGGGATGCTAGGAAGATATCAAAGTAACCCAGGTGTTGACCACTGGAAGGCTGCAAATAAGGTATGAGATACCTTCAAGGGATAAAAGATTGCATGCTTATGTATAGACGTATTGATAATTTGAAGGTAATTGGGTACTTTGATGCGGACTTTACTGACTATGTTGATTCACAGAAATCAATATCTAATTATGTATTCATGCTTGCTAGTGGAGCCGTGTCCTAGAGGAATGCAAAGCAGACTTTAACTGCTACTTCCACTACAGAGGCCGAGTTCATATCTTATTTTAAGACTACATCGCATATTATATGGTTGAAGAGTTTCATGTCTGGCTTAAAATTATTGATTCCATTTCTAAGCCATTGAAGATATATTCAACTACGATATTTATGGCTAAGAATAATAATAGTAGTTATTGAAGTAAACACATCGATATTAAATATTTAGCCATAAGAGAACATGTTAAGGAAAAGAAAGTGGCCATTGAACACATCAGTACTGAATTAATGATTTGATCCCTTGACTAAAGGCATGCCACTAAAGAATTTAAATAGTGAAAATGCGACTTGGTTCCATGATGTGATTTTCATTGTATGTACATTTGTTGTTTTAATGAAACTATTATTTACTTGATGTCTTCTCATTTATTTTGTGCACATATTTATTTATTTATTTATTTTAAGAAAATATCATTAAAGTTTGGACCTTGAATAAACAGGAGTTTATTCATTAAGTTGTATGGGCTTGAGAAATGCAATGCATTATAGTACATGAAAGATAATACTCATCTTTAGAGGACCTATCATGATCCATGTGTTTTATTTCTCATTATGTTAAGTAATAGAATACATAAACCAAGTGGAAGAATGTTGGATATTTTCATTAATATCGGTTGCAACCAAATATGGAATGTGGTCCATGATATTCCACAAAGTCAAAGATATAAATAAAGTATGAATTAGGAAACTAATTCCTTAATTTAACCACGGTTTTAGCCCATGATTTTGCTCTTTGATGGATAGAGCAAATAAAAGGAGATAAACAACCTGCTTTGGTTGGTCCCCCTAAGCCTACTCTTCAATTTTTACTTTCAAAATACATCATCATTGTGAGAAGAGAAAGGTTTAGAACTGCTTTTCGAAACCAAACACAATCAAATCTGAGATTGAATGTGAACGGCAATGGCGGAAGGTAAATTTTGGTCCAATTATGCTTATGCTTGTTTATATAATTTAACATGCAAAACATGTTTAAATCTTCATTAAATTTTATCAGACTATACTATAGCCAGCATAAGCTCTAGTCACCCATCTCTCTAATGACTCAAAACCACCCTAGCGCTCTAGTTACCCATTTCTCTGATGACTCAAAACCAACCCATCACCCAGCCAAACACCAGAGGAGACTTATTATTTTATCTAAAACTGATCCAAAATTAAAATAAATTTATTTTTATAAAAATAAAATAAAATATATAAGTTGTATTTATATTTTTTAAAAAATAAAAATATAATACAAACTATAACCATTGAAAAAGAATAATTCATACAACTTTAAAAAATTTTTAATATTTTTAATTCAAATTTATCCAATTGAAATTAAATTTTAAAATCTTAAAACATAAAACAAAATATCTGATTTTTTATTATTCAATATTTTTTTTCCTATTCAGCTGGCTTGGTCCTGAATAGAGCAGAGTGAAGAAAGCATATTCATATAGCCGACCCATGTAGTTGGGAAAAGGCTTAGATGAGTTGAGTTGATATTTTTTCCTATTTAGCTCTCTTATCCAAAAAAAAATAGGCTAAACTATAGTATTAACCATTGAACTTAGGGGGTTATATCACTTTGATCTTTGAACTTCAAAAAATATGCAAAAGTGATTATGAACTTTTTCTTTTTTCACTTTGATCCCTACCGTTAAATAAAGAAGACACCATTAGTTTTTGTCCCATATGGCAGCACACGTGGCAACACATGTGGCATTCAGATGGCAAAGTCAATTTAAAATTTATGATTAACCCATTAACCCAATATCTAATAATTAATAAAAAAATAAAAATAACTTCTTTTACTACCCCTTCTTCTTTCCTGCGCTGCAGCCTCCTCCATCCCCCCAGCCCCCCCCCCCCCCCCCAAACTCCCTCCCAGCCCCTGTCGTGGCCCCCTCCCTCCTTCGTTTCTCATCCCCCGTGACCTCCTTCCTCCCCACGCTCCCTCCTCCATCCTTCATCGCAGCCTTCCCCCCTCCCCCACCCCACCCATAGCCCCATTGCAGTCCCCCCCTCCTCCTTCATCCCCCACCCCCCCTTGTGACCTCCTCCCTCCCCACGCCCCCTCCATCCCTAACGTAGCATCCCCCATGAGATGACTCCACCCATTAGTTGCCAAAATTGTGTCTTTATCCATGTCATTTTAGCTATATCTTTTCCTCGTGTGTTGCTTTAGTCTAGGAGCTACATGACTTGAAGCTCTTTCTCGCTAGGACCAGTGTAGAATTCTTTGTTTGACTGGGAGAGAAACTAAAGCAAAACCTACTAACCAATACATTTGGATTATGCTGTTATTTTAAGCTATCAAAGATATTGTATATCTTGCATGTTGGTTATATGCCCCAGATTCATTATAGCTCAAGCTCATGCATCTATTTGACTGCCTGTGTACACCCTGACATGTTCTTATTTGGCAGGAGATTGAATTCTAGAGGTAAGGTAGCTTATTCGGCCAAGGGATGGATGAGGGGGGCATGGGAGAGGAGGAGGTCGCGGGGGGAGGGGCCGCCGCGGTGGGGGCTGTGGGTAAGAGACGGAGGGGGGGGACAGAGAGGCTGCAGCATGGGGGAGGAGGGGCAATAAAAGAAGTTATTTTTATTTTTTTATTAATTATTATATATTAGGTTAATGGGTTAACGAGTTAGTCAGAATTTTAAATTAATTTTGCCACCTAGATGCCACGTGGGATAAAAACTAAAGGTGTTTCCTCTATTTAATGGTAGGGATCAAAGTGAAACAAAAAAAAGTTTAGAATCACTTTTGTAACTTTTTGAAGTTCAGGGATCAAAGTGACACAATCCTTTAAGTTCAAAGGTTAATACTGTAGTTTAACCAAAAATTTATCTTAAAAAAATCTTTGGGCCAGACAAATCTGCCATGCATAAATATGAAATTTTAGTCTTAAATTTTAAAAGTCACATCACATCACATCATATGATACATGGGTTGTTGAGATGCCACGCTACCTCTCACCGTGCATTCGCTCAAAGCTGATGGAAGCCAATTTCAAAGCATAGTAGCTCAAAAAATTTAAAATATCAAAAGTGTACTTGTAGACCGTCAACTGCATTAGTACGACATGCTTCATCGTGCACCCCTAACGTCCACTTTTTCATGCATTTCCCATGCAAATGTTGCCGACTTCTGCGCCTAAGCCCTAAAGGCCAACGGCCCTCATCGTTCTATTGGGTTGCATGGGCTAGCCCATGATACCATACAATCAAATCTGAATGTATGAAAATTATCAAATAAAAAATTAAGCTAAACTACAGTATTAATCCTTAAACTTAGGTTGTGTCACTTTAATTCCTAAACTTTAGAAAGTTGTAAAAGTGATCCTAAACTTTTCTTTTTATTTCACTTTGATCCCTATTGTTAAACTGGGAAGATATTGTTAGTTTTTGTCTCACGTGGTAGCACATGTGGCATCATATGACAAAATTAATTTAAAACCCATGACTAACCCATTAACCTAATATTAATAATTAATAAAAAAATAAAAATAGATATTGGGTTAATAGGTTAATGGGTTAGTCATGGGTTTTAATTGGTTTTGCCACCTAGACGTGTGCTACCACATGTGCAGCCATATGAGACAAAACTAGCGGCATCTCTCCTTTTGAAGTTCAAGGATAAAAGTGGTACAACCCCGTAAGTTCAAGGGTTAATACTGTAGTTTAGCCAAAAAAATTAATTAGTTACTAAAATTAATAAAATGTCTATACATTTTAGAAATTAAAAGAAAAAGAATAATGACTTTAGTCTCATGACTCAAGTTTAACCATGCCGAAAAATATTTACGACTATTATTTTATCTTGAACAAAGAGTTAAGCAAAGATTTTTGTATATCTTGAAAATATTAAAATCTTTGCATCTTAATTTAAAGTTATGTAAAGATTATTAAAAATTCTTTAAAATATTTTAAAATCCTAAAAAATATTTTAAAATCCTAAAAATTTTTGCTTTCTTATGAATTTAGGTAGTATTCATTCATTGCAACTCTCTTATCCATCAGAAACTAGGGTTATCTTTTTGGCATATAGGTATAGGTTTAAGGGCCAGTGCTCTGTTCTTGCTTTACACTTGTGGATATCACATTATGTTAATGTTATTGTTCTAAGAGCTTAACTTTCTTCTACAACCATACGCTGCTAGTATTAACTTATACTACATTTTGTTTATTATCTAGTTTCTTTCATTTCTCTATGCATTTAAGATATTTATTATTATGTTTCAAAAGAAGGCAAGCAGAAGCTGTTCGTATTCGAGAGAAGTATTCAAGCAGAATCCCTGTAAGATTTTCTTGTCTATATTTTACTTTTTAATGATATTCTTTATTGAGTGTCACTTATGCTTTGTTTGGATTATGAAATGTAGGTGATTGTTGAGAAGGCTAAAAGGAGTGACATACCTGACATTGATAAGAAGTTGGTTTCTTTCTATCTTTTTCTCTCCTCCCCCCCCCTTTTAAGCTTTTCTTTATAACGTACCCAGTTCACTCAGTCTTCTTAATGGTCAGCTAGACCTTGGGTAGCAGTATTTTGTATTCTTTTATGTTCTTTAATTTGTATTTTGCTTTCAAAACATATAGTTAGTAGTTTTGTTGATAGTACTTGCTTATAAAATTAGCATCCACTAATTTTAGGTTGGTTGTGAAGTTTCTTTATTTCTTTATTGCCATACTGTATTTGTAATTAGCTTTAGATTGTAACTGCTATAAATTTTTTATGCTCTTACTCAACTCAACTCAACTCATCTAAGCCTTTTCCAAACTACATGGGGTTGGCTATATAAATCTGCTCCTCCACTTTGCTCTATTCAGGACTAAATTAACATTCAAATTACAAATAGTTATATTTTTTTAATTATTTCTATTATATTAGTTTAGGTCTACCTCTACCTCTATCCTTACTATGGATTGTTAAAAGATCACTCTTTCTAACTGAAGCATTGAAAAGTCTTCGTTGTATATGTCGAAACCATTATAATCGATTTCTTCTTATTTTATCTTCAATTGGGGCTACTCCTATCATTTCTCTTATATGTTTATTTTTAATTCTATCTTTTAAAGTTTTATCATATATCCATCTTAACATGCGCATTTCTGTTACACTTAAATTATTTACATATTTTTTTTAGTATTGCCCAACACTCTATTCCATATATCATAGTTGGCCTAATAGTAGTTTTATAGAATTTTTTTTAATTTTAATGGGATGCATCGACCACACAATACTCCCGAAGCACTCCTTCACTTAATCCATCATGCTTTAATTCTATAATTCATATCTTCACCTATTTCACCTTCCTGCTGGATAATTAATTCTAAATACCTAAATTTTTACTCCTTGGTATCTCTTGGCTTACCATCTTAACTGTTTCTTCATTTATATTTTTACTTTCACTAAAATTATATTTCATGTATTCAGATTTAGTTTGCTAATCTTAAAACCTTTATATTCTAAAGGCTCTCTCCAAATCTCTAGCTTAATATTTACTCCCAATTTAGTATCATCAATCAATACTATATCATCTGCAAATAACATACACCATAAAATATATTTTAAATATATTTAATTAATTTATTCATAATTAATACAAAAAGATACTTAAGGCTGATCCTTGATGTAAACCTATAGTAATTAAAAACTCACTAGTTTCTCCTTAAAAATAGTTATTGCTCTATTATACATATCTTTTATCAATTCCATATACCTTTTAGTAACTCCTTTCTTTTTAAAAACACACCATATTATTTCTTTAAATACTCTATCATATACTTTCTTTAAATCAATAAAGACCATATGAAGTCTTTTTTTATTTTTCTATACCTCTCCATTAATCTTTTAATAAATAAATAGCTTCATGGTCGATCTTCAAGGAATAAATTTAAATTGATTATTTGACACCCAAGTTTCAACTCTTATTCGATTTTCTATTATTTTCTTCCATAATTTTATTGTATGACTTATCAGCTTAATCTCTCTATAATTTGCATGATTTTAAATAATTATTTATTTTTATATATGGATATTAATATTTTTTACAATTATTTGGCATTCTTTTAGTTGCTACAATCCTGTTAAATAAATTAGTTAACCACATGACTCAATTTCTTCTAAGCCTTTTCAAACCTTAATAGGGATCGCATCTGGCCCTAATGCCTTTATATTTTTTATTTTACTCAAAGCCTTTTTAACCTCAAGCATGCTAAATCTATGAAAAAATTTATTTTAATTTCTTACTCCTATGTTATCATATCTTTCTATCCTTAAATTTATTAAATTATTTTTATTTAATAATTTTTTAAAATAACTTTTTATCATTTTTATCTCTTCTTCTTTTACTAAGACTCTTTTTATCTTCATCCTTAATACATTTAATATAGTCAAGATTTTTTTTCTTAGTTTTACTAGTTTATATATATAGTCTTTTCACCTTCTTTCGTATCTAGTTTATTATATAAATTATTGTAGGCTTTAAGTTTAGCATTACTTACCACTTTTTTAGCTTCTTTCTTTATATCCCTATACTTTTTAAGACTTTTTTCATCCCTAGCCTCTTACCAAATTTTGTAGTTTATTTTTTAAGCTTGATGATAGCTTGAACTTCTTTGTTCCACCATCAAGTTTCCTTTCTTAATAGTCCTACTCATTTTGATTCTTCTAGAACTTCTTTTGTAATGCATTTAGTTACTTTTTTGCCCATTAAGTTAAGATCACTATCTATATTCATAGTCATTTCTCTTACTAACTTTTCTTTAAATAATTCTAGTTTTTCTCCTTTCAAATTTTACCATTTAATTTTAATTAATAGTTTTAAGTTACTCTATATTTCATTTTTATCCATATATCTACTACCATTATCCTATGTTATGAAATTAAACTTTTTTCTGAAATAACTTTACAGTTTTTGCATATTATTTTATCCACCTTTCTAGTTAAAAAAATCTATTTGATTCACTTTTAAATGTTATTAAATATTTATCTTTCTTTTTGAAACAAGTATTTGCTATTGTTAGATCATACGCCACTGCAAAATCTAATAAGCTCAATAGGCTTCATTCCTATCTCCAAATCATATCCTCCATGTATCATTTCATATTCATCTCTCTGTTTACCTACATATCCATTAAAATCTCTTTCCATATATCTTTTTTCTTTATGATATTTTTTGCATTACTTCATCCAAAATTATCTTAGTTTGTTGGTGTAATCCTACTTGTGTTGTATATGTACTAATTATATTGATTATATTATTCTTAATTATAAGTTTTAGCAATATAATCCGATCTTCTTTCCTGTTACCTTAACAATATATTTCTTAAAAATTTTATCTACAATCATTCCTACTCCATTTCTATTTTTATATTTTTTAATATAATATAATTTATATTCTATATTCTCTATTTCTTTAGATCTTTCATCTATCCATTTAGTCTCTTATAAGCATATTATATTAAATTTTCTCTTAATCATAGTGTCCATTATCTTCATTGCTTTATATGTTAGTGTTCCTATGTTTTAAGTTGCTACTCTAGCTGACTATCATGAACTAAATTTTTTATCCATACTCATCCATAGTGCAAGAACCCTTGCTCACTTATCACCGTACTCGGACGCCGGTGCGGCACCCCTTGCTCATTTTTTGAAACATCCGAAGGCATATGCAACACGTCTCTTAACAAAATGTCCTATACCTTCGCATAGTTTGATTTAGTAAATTCATGTTTTAGAGATCTGATGAAGTTTTACGTTGGCTGTCGCTACTTAATACAATCCTCCTCCTTTATCCGGGCTTGGGACCGGCCTTAGTGGAGTTAATTTTTTATGCTCTTACTAATTTATATAAATTGTCAGAGGTAGTTAGGATGGAAAATGTTTCAAAAGTAAGGATTCATAACCTTAGCCCCAATTTGTTGGGAAAAGTTTTGATGGCTATGATTATATCACTACAAGAAAAAGGATTATTTGTGAGGGATTTTTCAAGGAAAAAATGAAAAAATTCATTAAAAATTATATTTCTGATGGATTTTTGATGAACAAATGGTCGTTGGAAAAACCCTTCTTGAAAAAATTTTCGAGAATTTTTTTGAGGAAATTTATGTTCCAAGAGATGTTTCGATGGAATTTATCTCTTAGAAATTTTGAACATATTTTCTGAGGGACATTTTTCAAGGGATTTTTTGAGGAAAATTTTCCTAGGGATTTTTTGAGGAAAAAAATTTTAAGGGATTTTCCAAGGGATTTGCCGAGGAAAATTTTTGAGGGATTTTTTGAGAGAAAATTTCTTAGGGATTTGCCAAGGGAAATTTTTCAAGGGATTTTTTGAGAGAAAATTTTCAAGGGATTTTTTGAAAAAATATTTTCAATGGATTTTCTGAGGTATTTTTTGAATTTTTTAAATGGCTTTTCTTAATTGATTATTTTGGACCTATCAATCCTTGTGAGGTTTTAAAATTGGATATTGTGTTTACATATTACTTGTTATTCCTCTATCCATATAATGTATATGTGGATTTTACTAAGAAATAGAAAGTTTTTTCTGAAAAATCCATCATAAAAGTAATTTTTTGAGGGATTTTTCAATGATAATAGAGTTTCGAAGGGATTTTCCAAGGGAACATCCGAGGGAACATTTCCAGGGATTCTTCGAAGAAAGGTTTCCAAGAGATTTTTTGAGGAATTTTTTTGAACTCATTTACGAGAAAAAATTTTCTCGACAAACCCCTAGCAAAATTAATTTTGTGAGGGATTTTTGAGAGAATTTTTCATCAAAAAATTTTACTAAGGACTCATTAGTGAAAAATAAATCCCTTGAAAAATTCCTCACAAAATTAGTTTCTAAAAGGTTTTCCAAGGGATTTGCCAAGGGAAAATTTCCAAGGGATTTTTTGTTGATTCTTCGAGGAAAGGTTTTTGAGGGATTTTTAGAGGAATTTTTTTGAACTCATTTATGAAAAAATTTTCTCGGCAAATCCCTCACAAAATTAATTTTACGAAGGATTTTTGAGAGAATTTTTTTATCAAAAAATTTACTAAGGGCTTATTGATGAAAAATAAATCCCTTAGAATATCCCTCACAAAATTAATTACTGATATTTTCCAAGGGATTTGCTAGGGAACATTTCCGAGAGATTTTTTAAGGGAACATTTCTAAGGGATTCTCCAAGGAAAGGTTTATGAGGGATTTTTCAAGAAATTTTTTTGAACTCATTTACAGAAAAAAATTTCTTAGAAAATCCATTGCAAAATTAATTTTGCAATGGATTTGCCGAGAAAATTTTTTTATCAAAAAATTATGTGTAAGGACTCATTAATGAAAAATAAATCCCTCGAAAAATTGCTCACAAAATTAATTTTCAAGAGATTTTTCAAGGGATTTGCCAAAGGAACATTTTCGATGGATTTTCTAATGGAACATTGCTGAGGGATTCTCGGAGGAAAGGTTTCTGAGGTATTTTTTGAGAAATTTTTTTGACCTCATTTACAAGAAAAAAATTTCTCAAAAAATCAAATTTTTTGAGAGAATTTTTTCATCAAAAAATTTTACTAAGGCTCATTAATAAAAAATAAATCTCTTAAAAAATCCCTCACAAAATTAATTTTCGAGAGATGTCCAACGGATTTGCAGAGGGAACATTTTTGAGGGATTTTCTGGGATTCTTCGAGAAAATGTTTTTAAGAGATTTTTTGAGGATTTTTTTTGAACTCATTTATGAGAAAAATTATCTCGGCAAATCCCTCAAAATTAATTTTGTGAGGGATTTTTTAAGAAAATTTTTTAATTAAAAATTTTACTAAGGACTCATTAATAAAAAATAAATCCTTCGAAAAATCCCTCACAGAATTAATTTTTGAGAGATTTATAGAGGGATTTTTTTACCAAAATTATTTTTACACAAAATCCCTTGCAAAATTAATTTTGCAAGGGATTTTTTAAGAAAAGATTTTTTATCAAAAAATTTATAGTTAAGATTTTTTTTGTCGAAAAATCCCTGGGAATTGCGAGGGATCTTTTTTTCTCGGTAAAATCCCTTGGTAAATCACACTTTTCTAGTATAGTTTTATGTTCTCTTGCTAACTTTTAAAGTATACATTTCTTGTGATGATTCACATACGGTTTGCCAATATTATTCAAAAGAGGAAGCTCAGTGCAAAGATAACCATCTTCATTTTTGTTAAGAACACCTTACCACCCACAGACCAGAGGGCCAGAGATGATAAAATTTTGTGCTTGGGTTTTATTACATTTCCTAAGTTGTCACATATTATTTTTATATTTTATAAAATGCAGCTGCTATGATATCTGCAATCTATTAGGGAAACAAAGATGAAGGTGTTCTTAACAAAAAATGAAGATGGCTTTCTTTGCACTGAGCTTTATCCTCTTTCGAATAACACAAACAAACTGCTTGATGGTTAAATCTGAATGGACTAGATACTTGAATCATCCAAAGAAATGTATACTTTGAAAAATTAATTTTTGAGAGATTTTCCAAGGGATTTGCCGAGAGAACATTTTCGAGGGATTTCCTCATGAAAGGTTTCCCGAGGGATTCTCGGAGGAAAGGTTTCTGAAGGATTTTTGAGGAATTTTTTTGAACTCATCTACGAGAATTTTTTTTTTCAGCAAATCCATTAAATTTTGCAAGGGATTTTTCAAGAGAATTTTAATCAAAAAATTTAACTAAGGACTCATTAATGAAAAATAATTCTCTCAAAAAATCGCTCATAAAATTAATTTCTGAGGAAAACAAAGATGAAGTTGTTCTTAACAAAAAATGAAGATGGCTTTCTTTGCACTGAGCTTGATCCTATTTCAAATAACGCAGACAAACTGTTTGATAGTTAAATCTGCATGGACTAGATACTGAATCATCCCAGGAAATGTAAACTTTAAAAAATTAATTTTCAAAATATTTTTAAGGGATTTGCCGAGAGAATATTTCTGAGGGATTCCCTAGGAAAGGTTTCCCGAGGGATTCTCCGAGTAAAGGTTTCCGAAGGATTTTCCAAGAAATTTTTTTGAACTCATTTACGAGAAAAAATTTTCTTGGCAAATCCATTAAATTTTGTGAGGGATTTTTTGAGAGAATTTTTTTATCAAAAAAATTTACTAAGGACTCATTAATGAAAAATGAATCTCTCGAAAAATCCCTTACAAAATTAAATTAATTTTGGAGAGATTTACCGAGGGATTTTTTTATCAAAAATTATTTTTACAAAGAACCCATTTATGATATAAAGATCCCTTGCAAGCGATTTTTTGAGAAAATATTTTTTATCAAAAAAATTTCTAGTTAATATTTTTTATCAAAAAATCCCTTGAAATTGCGAGGGATTTTTTTTTGATAAAATCACTCGGTAAATCGCACATTTCTAGTAGGGTATGGTTTTATGTTCTTTTGCTTACAAGTATACATTTCTTGTTATGATTTACATACCTAGTCTCTGCATATTTAACTGTTAGGCAGTTTGCATACGTGATTCGAAAGAGGAAGCTCAATGCAAAGATAGCCCTCTTCATTTTTGTTAAGCACACCTTACCACCAACAAGCCAAACATGATAAAATTTTATGCTTGGATTTGTTACATTTCCTAAGTTGTTGCATATTATTTTTATGTTTTATAAAATGCAGCTGCTATGATATCTACAATTTATGCAATCTATGAGGAAAACAAAGATGAAGGTTTTCTTAACAAAAATGAAGATGGCTTTCTTTGCACTGAACTTGATCCTATTTCGAATAATGCAGACAAACTGCGTTAAATCTGTAAGGACGACTAGATACCTGAATCATCCCAAGAATGTAAACTTTAAAAAATAATTTCTAAAAAATTTTCCAAGGGATTTGCTGAGAGAACATTTCCGAGGGATTCTATCAGGAAAGGGGATTTTTTGAGGAATTTTTTTGAACTATTTACGAGAAAAAATTTTCTCGGCAAATCCATTAAATTTGCGAAGGATTTTTTGAGAGAATTTTTTTATCAAAAAATTTTATGGAATGAATCTCTCAAAAAATCCTCACAAAATTAGTTTTGGAGAGATTTACCAAGGGATTTTTTTATTAGATTTTTTTACAAAGAACCTATTTATGATATAAAGATACCTCACAAAATCTATTGCAAAATTAATTTTGCAAGGAATTTTATGAGAAAATATTTTTTATCAAAAAATTTTATGTTAATATTTTTTGTCAAAAAATCCCTTGTAATTGCGAGGGATTTTTTTCTCTCAATAAAATCCCTCAAAAATCACACTTTTTCTAGTAGTGCATGGTTTTATGTTCTCTTGCTAACTTTTAAAGTATACATTTCCTGTGATGATTCACATATCTAGTATTTCTGCAGATTTAACTGTTTGGCAGTTTGCATACGTTATTCGAAATAGGAAGTTCAATGCAAAGATAGCCATCTTCATTTTTGTTAAGAACACCTTACCACACACAGGCCAGACATGATAAAATTTTGTGCTTGGATTTGTTACATTTCCTAAGTTATTGCATATTATTTTTATCTGCTATGATATATGCAATCTATGAGGAAAACAAAGATGAAGATGTTCTTAACAAAAATGAAGATGGCTTTCTTTGCCTGAGCTTGATCATATTGATCCTATTTCGAAAAATGCTGACAAACTGCCTGATAATTAAATCTGCATGGACTAGATACCTAAATCATCCCAAGAAATTTATACTTTAAAAAATAGAGAACATTTCCGAGGGATTCCCTCATTAAAGGTTTTCGACGGATTCTCTGTGGAAAGGTTTCCGAAGGATTTTTGGATGAATTTTTTTGAACTCATTTATGAGAAAAAATTTT
This sequence comes from Calamus simplicifolius, assembly GCA_900491605.1. Lineage (NCBI taxonomy): Eukaryota > Viridiplantae > Streptophyta > Magnoliopsida > Arecales > Arecaceae > Calamus > Calamus simplicifolius. Next base: position 14,931 of record UESW01003063.1, on the reverse strand, counting down.
CTAAGCAAATCCATTGAATTTTACGAGGGACTTTTCAATAGAATTTTTTCACCAAAAAATTTACTAAGAACTCATTAATAAAAAATAATTCTCTCAAAAAATCCCTCAGAAAATTAATTTTTGAGAGATTTATCGAGGGATTTTTTTATCAAATTTTTTTACAAACAACCCATTTATGATATAAAGATCCCTTGCAAAATCTCTCGCAAAATTTATTTTGTAAGCAATTTTTTTAGAAAATATTTTTATCAAAAAATTTTTAGTTAATATTTTTTTTCAAAAAATCCCTTGGAATTGCGAGGAAATTTTTTTTTCGATAAAATTCCTCGATAAATCGCACTTTTTAGTAGTGTATAGTTTTATGTTCTCTTACTAACTTTTAAAGTATACAATTCTTGTTATGATTCACATATCTAGTCTCTGCAAATTTACTGTTAGGCAATTTGCATACGTGATTCGAAAGAGGAAACTCAGTGCAAAGATAGCCATCTTTATTTTTGTTAAGAACACCTTACCACCTATAGGCCAAACATGATAAAATTTTATGCTTGGATTTGTTACATTTCCTAAGGTTTTGTATATGATTTTTATGTTTTATAAAATGCACGTAGCTGCTATGATATATGAGGAATACAAAGATGAAGGTGTTCTTAACAAAAATAAAGATGGCTTTCTTTGCACTGAGCTTGATCCTATTTCGAATAACGCAGATAAACTGCCTGATAGTTAAATCTGCATGGACTATATACCTAAATCATTCCAAAAATATTATACTTTAAAAAATCAAATTTTGAGAGATTTTTCAAGGATTTGCCGAGAGAACTTTTCAAAGGATTCCCTCACGAAAGGTTTTCGAAGGATTCTCCAAGGAAAGGTTTCCGAAGGATTTTTCGATGAATTTTTTTGAGCTCATTTAAGAGGCAAATCCATTGAATTTTGCAAGAGATTTTTCAAGAGAATTTTTTCATCAAAAAATTTTACTAAAACTCATTAATGAAAAATAATTCTCTCAAAAAATTCCTCACAAAATAATTTTTGAGAAATCTATCGAGGGATTTTTTTATCGGATTTTTTTGTACAAAGAACCCATTTATGATATAAGGATCCTTCGCAAAATTCTCGCAAAATTAATTTTGCAAGCGATTATTTGAGAAAATATTTTTTATCAAAAAATTTTTTAGTTATCGAAAAAGCCTTGGAATTGCGAGGAATTTTTTTTTCTCGATAAAATCCCTCGTAAATCGCACTTTTCTAATAGTGTATAGTTTTATGTTTCTTGCTAACTTTTAAAGTATACATTTCTTTTGTTATGATTCACATATCTAGTTTATGCAGATTTAACTGTTAGGCAGTTTGCATACGTGATTCGAAAGAGGAAGCTCAGTGCAAAGATAGCAATCATCATTTTTTGTTAAGAACACATTACCACACACAGGCCAGACATGATAAAATTTTATGCTTTGATTTGTTACATTCCTAAGTTGTTGCATATTATTTTTATGTTTTATAAAATGCAGTTGCTATGATATATGCAATCTATGAGGAAAACAAAGATGAAGGTGTTCTTAACAAAAATGAAGATGGCCATCTTTGCACTAAGCTTGATCCTATTTCGAATAACGCAGACAAACTACCTGATAGTTAAATCTGCATGGACTATATACCTAAATCATTACAAAAAAATTATACTTTAAAAAATTAATTTTTGAGAGATTTTTCAAGGGATTTGCCGAGAGAACATTTTCGGGAGATTCCCTCAAAAAGGTTTTCGAAGGATTATCCGAGGAAAGGTTTCTGAATGACTTTTCGATGATTTTTTTGAACTCATTTACGAGGCAAATCCATTGAATTTTGCGAGGGATTTTTTGAGAGAATTTTTTCATCAAAAAATTTTACTAAGAACTCATTAATGAAAAATAATTCTCTCAAAAAAATCCCTCACAAAATTAATTTTTGAGAAATCTATCGAGGGATTTTTTCATTGGATTTTTTTGTAAAAAGAACCCATTTATGAAAAATCTCTCACAAAATTAATTTTCAAGGATTGTTTGAGAAAATATTTTTTATCAAAAAAATTTTAGTTATCAAAAAAGCCCTTGGAATTGTGAGATTTTTTTTTCTCGATAAAATCCCTCGATAAATCGCACTTTTCTAATAGTGTATAGTTTTATGTTCTCCTGCTAACTTTCAAAGTATACATTTCTTTTGGTATGATTCACATATCTAGTCTCTGCAGATTTAACTGTTAGGCAGTTTGCATACATGATTCGAAAGAGGAAGCTCAGTGCAAAGATAGCCACCTTCATTTTTGTTAAGAACACATTACCACACAAGCCAGACATGATAAAATTTTATGCTTGGATTTGTTACATTCCTAAGTTGTTGCATATTATTTTTATGTTTTATAAAATGCAGCTGCTATGGTATATGCAATCTATGAAGAAAACAAAGATGAAGGTGTTCTTAACAAAAATGAAATGGCTTTGTTTGCACTAAGCTTGATCCTATTTCGAATAACGCAGACAAACTGCCTGATAATTAAATCTGCATGTACTAGATACCTAAATCATCCTAAGAAATTTATACTTTAAAAAATTAATTTTTGAGAGATTTTTCAAGAGATTTGCTGAGAGAACATTTCCATGGATTCCCTCATTAAAGGTTTTTGAGGGATGCTCTGAGGAAAGGTTTCCGAAGGATTTTTCAATGAATTTTTTTGAACTCATTTATGAGAAAAAATTTTCTCAGCAAATCAATTGAATTTTATGAGGGATTTTTCAAGAGAATTTTTTCATCAAAAAATGTTACTAAGAACTCATTAATGAAAAATAATTCTCTCAAAAAAATCCCTCACAAAATTAATTTTTGAGAAATCTATCGAGGATTTTTTCATTGGATTTTTTTGTAAAAAGAACCCATTTATGAAAAATCTCTCGCAAAATTAATTTTGCAAGCGATTGTTTGAGAAAATATTTTTTATCAAATTTTTTTAGTTATTGAAAAAGCCCTTGGAATTGTGAGAAATTTTTTTTTCTCGATAAAATCCCTCGGTAAATCGCACTTTTCTAATAGTGTATAGTTTTATGTTCTCTGTTAACTTTCAAAGTATACATTTCTTTTGTTATGATTCACATATCTAGTCTCTGTAGATTTAACTGTTAGGCAGTTTGCATACATGATTCGAAAGAGGAAGCTCAGTGCAAAATAGCCACCTTCATTTTTGTTAAGAACACATTACCACACAGGCCAGACATGATAAAATTTTATGCTTGGATTTGTTACATTCCTAAGTTGTTGCATATTATTTTTATGTTTTATAAAATGCAGCTGCTATGGTGTATGCAATCTATGAAGAAAACAAAGATGAAGGTGTTCTTAACAAAAATGAAGATGGCTTTGTTTGCACTAAGCTTGATCCTATTTCGAATAACGCAGACAAACTGCCTGATAATTAAATCTGCATATACTAGATACCTAAATCATCCCAAGAAATTTATACTTTAAAAAATTAATTTTTGAGAGATTTTTCAAGAGATTTGCTGAGAGAACATTTCCGAGGGATTCCCTCATTAAAGGTTTTCGAGGGATGCTCTGAGGAAAGGTTTCGAAGGATTTTTCGATGAATTTTTTTGAACTCATTTATGAGAAAAAATTTTCTCAGCAAATCAATTGAATTTTACGAGGGATTTTTCAAGAGATTTTTTCATCAAAAAATGTTACTAAGAACTCATTAATGAAAAATAATTCTCTCAAAAAATCCCTCAGAAAATTATTTTTTAAGAGATTTATCGAGGGATTTTTTTATCGGATTTTTTTTACAAACAACCCATTCATGATATAAAGATCTCTTGCGAAATCTCTCGCAAAATTTATTTTGCAAGCGATTTTTTTAGAAATATTTTTTACAAAAAAATTTTTAGTTAATATTTTTTTCAAAAAATCCCTTGGAATTGCGAGAAATTTTTTTTCTCGATAAAATCCCTCGGTAAATCGCACTTTTCTAGTAGTGTATAGTTTTATGTTCTCTTGCTAACTTTTAAAGTATACATTTCTTGTTATGATTCACATATCTAGTCTCTGCAGATTTAACTGTTAGGTAATTTGCATACGTGATTCGAAAAAGGAACTCAGTGCAAAGATAGCCATCTTTATTTTTGTTAAGAACACCTTACCACTACTGGCCAAACATGATAAAATTTTATGCTTGGATTTGTTACATTTCCTAAGGTATTGTATATGATTTTATGTTTTATAAAATGCAGCTGCTATGATATATGAGTAAAACAAAGATGAAGGTGTTCTTAACAAAAATAAAGATGACTTTCTTTGCACCGAGCTTGATCCTACTTCGAATAACGCAGACAAACTGCCTGATAGTTAAATCTGCATGGACTATATACCTAAATCATTCCAAAAAAATTATACTTTAAAAAATTAATTTTTGAGAGATTTTTCAAAGGATTTGCCAAGAGAACTTTTCCGAGAGATTCCCTAAGAAAGGTTTTCGAAGGATTCTCCGAGGAAAGGTTTCCGAAAGATTTTTTGATGAATTTTTTTGAACTCATTTACGAGGCAAATCCATTAAATTTTGTGAGGAATTTTTGAGAGAAATTTTTTATTAAAAAATTTTGCTAAGAACTCATTAATGAAAAATAATTCTCTCAAAAATCTCTCACAAAATTAATTTTTGAGAAATCTATCAAGGGGTTTTTTTATCGGATTTTTTTGTATAAAGAACCCATTTACGATATAAGGATCCTTCACAAAATCTCTCGCAAAATTAATTTTGCAAACGATTGTTTAGAAAATATTTTTATCAAAAAAATTTTAGTTATTGAAAAAGCCCTTGGAATTGCGAGGAATTTTTTTTCTCGATAAAATCCCTCAGTAAATCGCACTTTTCTAATAGTGTAAAGTTTTATGTTCTCTTGCTAACTTTTAAAGTATACATTTCTTTTGTTATAATTCACATATCTAGTCTCTGCAGATTTAACTGTTAGGCAGTTTGCATACATGATTCGAAAGAGGAATCTCAGTGCAAAGATAGCCTTCTTCATTTTTGTTAAGAACACATTACCACACAGAGGCCAGACATGATAAAATTTTATGCTTGGATTTGTTACATTCCTAAGTTGTTGCATATTATTTTTATGTTTTATAACTGCTATGATATATGCAATCTATGAAGAAAACAAAGATGAAGGTGTTCTTAACAAAAATGAAGATGGCTTTCTTTTTAAGCTTGATCCTATTTCGAATAACGCAGATAAACTGCCTGATAAATAAATCTGCATGGACTTAAAAAATTTATACTTTAAAAAATTAATTTTTGAGAGATTTTTTAAGAGATTTGCTGAGAGAACATTTCCGAGGGATTCCCTTATTAAAGGTTTTCGAGGGATTATCTGAGGAAAGGTTTTTGAAGGATTTTTCGATGAATTTTTTTGAACTCATTTACGAGAAAAAAATTTTCTCAACAAATCCATTGAATTTTATGAGGGATTTTTCAAGAGAATTTTTTCATCAAAAAATTTTACTAAGAACTCATTAATGAAAAATAATTCTCTCAAAAAATCCCTCAGAAAATTAATTTTTGAGAGATTTATCGAGGGATTTTTTTATCAGATTTTTTTTACAAACAACCCATTTATGATATAAAGATCCCTTGCAAAATCTCTAGCAAAATTTATTTTACAAGCAATTTTTTTAGAAAATATTTTTTATCAAAAAATTTTGCAGTTAATATTTTTTGTCAAAAAATCCCTTTGAATTGCGAGGAAATTTTTTTCTCAATAAAATCCCTCGGTAAATCGCACTTTTCTAGTTGTGTATAGTTTTATGTTCTCTTGCTAACTTTTAAAGTATACATTTCTTGTTATGATTCACATATCTAGTCTCTGCAGATTTAACTGTTAGGCAATTTGCATACGTGATTCGAAAGAGGAAGCTCAGTGCAAAGATAGCCATTTATTTTTGTTAAAAACACCTTACCACCTACAGGCCAAACATGATAAAATTTTATGCTTGGATTTGTTAAATTTCCTAAGGTGTTGTATATGATTTTTATGTTTTATAAAATGCAGCTGCTATGATATATGAAGAAAACAAAGATGGTGTTCTTAACAAAAATAAAGATGGCTTTCTTTGCACCGAGTTTGATCCTATTTCGAAAAACGCAGACAAACTGCCTGATAATTAAATCTATAAACTATATACCTAAATCTTTCCAAAAAAATTATTCTTTAAAAAATTAATTATTGAGAGATTTTTCAAGGGATTTACCAAGAGAACTTTTTCGAGGGATTCCCTCACGAAAGGTTTTCGAAGGATTCTCCGAGGAAAGGTTTTCGAATGATTTTTGAAGAAATTTTTTGAACTCATTTACGAGGCAAATCCATTGAATTTTGGGAGGGTTTTTTCGAGAGAATTTTTTCATCAAAATTTTACTAAGAACTCATTAATGAAAAATAATTCTTTCAAAAAATCCCTCACAAAATTAATTTTCGAGAAATCTATAGAGGGATTTTTTTATCGGATTTTTTTGTACAAAGAACCCATTTATGATATAAGGATCCTTTGCAAAATCTCTCACAAAATTAATTTTGCAAGTGATTGTTTGAGAAAATATTTTTTATCAAAAATTTTTTAGTTATCAAAAAAGCTCTTGGTACGAGGATTTTTTTTTCTCGATAAAATCCCTTGGTAAATTGAACTTTTCTAATAGTGTATAGTTTTATATTCTCTTGCTAGCTTTTAAAGTATACATTTCTTTGTTATGATTCACATATCTAGTCTCTGCATATTTAACTATTAGGTTGTTTGCATACGTGATTCAAAGAGGAAGCAGTGCAAAGATAGCCATCTTCATTTTTGTTAAGAACACATTACCACACAGGCTAGACATGATAAAATTTTATGCTTGGATTTGTTACATTCCTAAGTTGTTGCATATTATTTTTATGTTTTATAAAATGCAGCTATGAAATATGCAATCTATGAGGAAAACAAAGATGGTGTTCTTAACAAAAATGAAGATCGCTTTCTTTCCCTGACTTGATTCTATTTCAAATAACGTAGACAGACTGCCTGATAGTTAAATCTGCATGGACTTTATACCTAAATCATTCCAAAAAAAATTATACTTTAAAAATTAATTTTTGAGAGATTTTTCAAGGGATTGCCGAGAGAACATTTCCGAGGGATTCCCTCGTAAAAGGTTTTCGAAGGATTCTCCGAGGAAAGGTTTCTGAAGGATTTTTTGATTAATTTTTTGAACTCATTTACAAGGAAAATCCATTGAATTTTGCGAGGGATTTTTAAGAGAATTTTTTTATCAAAAAATTTTACTAAGAACTCATTAATGAAAAATAATTCTCTCAAAAAATCCCTCACAAAATTAATTTTTGAGAAATTTTCGAGGGATTTTTTTGGATTTTTTTGTACAAAGAACCCATTTATGATATGAAGATCCTTCACAAAATCTCTCGAAAAATTAATTTTGCAAGTGATTGTTTGAGAAAATATTTTTTATCGAAATTTTTTTTAGTTTTTGAAAAAGCCCTTTGAAGTGTGAGGATTTTTTTTTCTCGATAAAATCCCTCGATAAATCATACTTTTCTAATAATGTATAGTTTTATGTTCTCTTGCTAACTTTTAAAGTATACATTTCTTTTGTTATGATTCACATATCTAGTCTCTACAGATTTAACTGTTAAGCAGTTTGCATACGTGATTCGAAAGAAGAAGCTCAGTGCAAAGATAGCCATCTTCATTTTTGTTAAGAACACATTACCACACACAGGCTAGACATGATAAAATTTTATGCTTGGATTTCTTACATTCATAAGTTGTTGCATATTATTTTTATGTTTTATAACTGCTATGATATATGCAATCTATGAAGAAAACAAAGATGAAGGTGTTCTTAACAAAACTGAAGTTGGCTTTCTTTGCAAGCTTGATCCTATTTCGAATAACAACAAACTGCCTGATAATTAAATCTGCATGGACTAGATACCTTAATCATCCCAAGAAATTTGTACTTTAAAAAATTAATTTTTGAGAGATTTTTCAAGAGATTTGCTGAGAGAACATTTCCGAGGGATTCCCTCATTAAAGGTTTTCGAGGTATTCTTTGAGGAAAGGTTTTCGAAGGATTTTCCGATGACTTTTTTTGAACTCATTTACGAGAAAAAATTTTCTCAGCAAATCCATTGAAGTTTATGAGGGATTTTTCAAGAGAATTTTTTCATCAAAAAATTTTACTAAGAACTCATTAATGAAAAATAATTCTCCCAAACAATCCCTTAGAAAATTAATTTTTGAGAGATTTATCGAGGGATTTTTTTATCAAATTTTTTTACAAACAACCCATTTATGATATAAGGACCCCTTGCAAAATCTCTCACAAAATTTATTTTGTAAGCAATTTTTTTAGAAAATATTTTTTACCAAAAAATTTTCAATTAATATTTTTTATCAAAAAATCCCTTGGAATTGGGAGGAAAATTTTCTCAATGAAATCCCTTGGTAAATCGCACTTTTCTAGTAGTGTATAGTTTTATGTTCTCCTGCTAACTTTTAAAGTATACATTTCTTTTGTTATGATTCACATATCTAGTCTCTGCAGATTTAACTATTAGGCAGTTCGCATACGTGATTCGAAAGAGGAAGCTCAGTGCAAAGATAGCCACTAAACATGATAAAATTTTATGCTTGGATTTGTTACATTCCTAAGTTGTTGCATATTATTTTTATGTTTTATAACTGCTATGATATCTGCAATCTATGAAGAAAACAAAGATGAAGGTGTTCTTAAAAAAGTGAAGATGGCTTTCTTTGCAAGCTTGATCCTATTTCGAATAACGCAGACAAATTGTTTGATAATTAAATATGCATGGACTAGATACCTAAATAGTCCCAAGAAATTTATACTTTAAAAAATTAATTTTTGAGAGATTTTCAAGAGATTTACTGAGAGAACATTTCCGAGGGATTCCCTCATTAAAGGTTTTCGAGGGATTCTTGAGAAAAAGTTTTCAAAGGATTTTCCGATGAATTTTTTTGAACTCATTTACGAGAAAAAATTTTCTCAGCAAATCTATTGAATTTTATGAGGGATTTTTCAAGAGAATTTTTCATCAAAAAAATTTACTAAGAACTCATTAATCAAAAATAATTCTCTCAAAAAATCCCTCACAAAATTAATTTTTGAGAAATCTATTGAGGGATTTTTTTATTGGATTTTTTTGTACAAAGAACCCATTTATGATATAAGGATCCTTTGCAAAATCTCTTGCAAAATTAATTTTGCAAACAATTGTTTGAGAAAATATTTTTTATCAAAAAAATTTTTAGTTATCGAAAAAGCCCTTGGAATTGTGAGGAATTTTTTTTCTCGATAAAATTCCATAGTAAATTGCACTTTTCTAATAGTGTATAGTTTTATGTTCTCTGCTAACTTTTAAAGTATACATTTCTTTTTGTTATGATTCACATATCTAATCTCTGCAGATTTAACTGTTAGGCAGTTTGCATATGTGATTCGAAAGAGAAGCTCAGTGCAAAGATAGCCATCTTCATTTTTGTTAAAACACATTACCACACACAGCCAGACATGATAAAATTTTATGTTTGGATTTGTTACATTCCTAAGTTGTTGCATATTATTTTTATGTTTTATAAAATGTAGTTGCTATGATATATGCAATCTATGAGGAAAACAAAGATGAAGGTGTTCTTAACAAAAATGAAGATGGCTTTCTTTGTACTGAGCTTGATTCTATTTTGAATCCTGATAGTTAAATCTGTATGGACTATATTCCTAAATCATTCCAAAAAAATTATACTTTAAAAAATTAATTTTTGAGAGATTTTTCAAGGGATTTGCCGAGAGAACATTTCCAAGGGATTCCCTCGTAAAAGATTTTCGAAATATTCTCCGAGGAAAGGTTTCTGAAGGATTTTTCGATGAATTTTTTTGAACTCATTTACGAGGCAAATCCATTGAATTTTGTGAGGGATTTTTGAGAGAACTTTTTTATCAAAAAATTTACTAAGAACTCATTAATGAAAAATAATTCTCTCAAAAAATCCCTCACAAAATTAATTTTTGAGAAATCTATCGAGGGATTTTTTTTATCAGATTTTTTTATACAAAGAACCCATTTATGATATGAAGATCCTTCGCAAAATCTCTCGCAAAATTAATTTTGCAAGCGATTGTTTGAGAAAATATTTTTTATCAAAAATTTTTTAGTTATAGAAAAAGCCCTTGAAAGTGCGAGGAATTTTTTTCTCAATAAAATCCCTCGGTAAATCGCACTATTGCTAACTTTTAAAGTATACATTTCTTTTGTTATGATTCACATATCTAGTCTATGCAGATTTAACTGCTAGGCAGTTTGCATACGTGATTCGAAAGAGTAATCTCAGTGCAAAGATAGCCTTCTTCATTTTTGTTAAGAACACATTACCACACACAAGCCAGACATGATAAAATTTTATGCTTGGATTTGTTACATTCCTAAGTTGTTGCATATTATTTTTATGTTTTATAACAGCTATGATATATGCAATCTATGAAGAAAACAAAGATGAAGATGTTCTTAACAAAAATAAAGATGTCTTTCTTGCAAGCTTGATCCTATTTTGAATAACGTAGATAAACTGCCTGATAATTAAATCTGCATGGACTAGATACCTAAATCATCCCAAGAAATTTATACTTTAAAAAATTAATTTTTGAGAGATTTTTCAAGAGATTTGCTGAGAGAACATTTCGAGGGATTCCCTCATTAAAGGTTTTCGAGGGATTCTCTAAGGAAAGGTTTTCGAAGGATTTTTCGATGAATTTTTTTGAACTCATTTAGGAGAAAAAATTTTCTCAGCAAATCCATTGAATTTTATAAGGGATTTTTTCAAGAGAATTTTTTCATCAAAAAATTTTAATAAGAACTCATTAACGAAAAATAATTCTCTCAAAAAATCCCTTAGAAAATTAAGTTTTGAGAGATTTATCGAGGGATTTTTTATCAGATTTTTTTTACAAACAACCCATTTATGATATAAAGATCCCTTGGAAAATCTCTCGCAAAATTATTTTGCAAGCAATTTTTTTAGAAAATGTTTTTTATCAAAAAATTTTCAATTAATATTTTTTTTCGAAAAATCCTTTGAATTGCGAGGAAATTTTTTTTCTCGATAAAATCCCTCGGTAAATCGCACTTTTCTAGTAGTGTATAGTTTTATGTTCTCTTGCTAACTTTTAAAGTATACATTTCTGTTATGATTCACATATCTAGTCTCTACAGATTTAACTGTTAGGCAATTTGCATACGATTCGAAAGAGAAAACTCAGTGCAAAGATAGCCATCTTTATTTTTGTTAAAAACACCTTACCACCTATAGGCCAAACATGATAAAATTTTATGCTTGGATTTGTTACATTTCCTAAGGTGTTGTATATGATTTTTATGTTTTATAAAATGCAGCTGCTATGATATATGAAGAAAACAAAGATGAAGGTGTTCTTAACAAAAATAAAGATGGCTTTCTTTGCACCGAGTTTGATCCAATTTCGAATAACGCAGACAAACTGCCTAATAATTAAATCTGCATAAACTATATACCAAAATCTTTCCAAAAAAATTATTCTTTAAAAAATTAATTATTGAGATATTTTTCAAGGGATTTACCAAGATAACTTTTCCAAGGGATTCCCTTACGAAAGGTTTTCGAAGGATTCTCGAGGAAAGGTTTTCGAAGGATTTTTCGATAAATTTTTTTGAACTCATTTATGAGCCAAATCCATTGAATTTTGTAAGGGATTTTTGAGATAATTTTTTCATCAAAAAATTTTACTAAGAACTCATTAATGAAAAATAATTCTTTCAAAAAATCCCTCACAAAATTAATTTTTGAGAAATCTATCGAGGGGTTTTTTATCGGATTTTTTTGTACAAAGAACCCATTTATGATAAAAGGATCCTTCACAAAATCTCTCACAAAATTAATTTTGCAAGCGATTGTTTGAGAAAATATTTTTTATCAAAATTTTTTTAGTTATCGAAAAAGCCCTTGGTGCGAGGAATTTTTTTTTTCTCGATAAAATCCCTTGGTAAATTGCACTTTTCTCATAGTGTATAGTTTTATGTTCTCTTGCTAACTTTTAAAGTATACATTTCCTTTGTTATTGTTCAAATATCTAGTCTGTGCAGATTTAACTGTTAAGCAGTTTGCATACTTGATTCAATAGAGGAAGCTCAGCGCAAAGATAGCCATCTTAATTTTTGTTAAGAACACATTACCACACACAGGCCATACATGATAAAATTTTATGCTTGGATTTGTTACGTTCCGAAGTTATTGCATATTATTTTTATGTTTTATAAAATGCAGCTGCTATGATATATGCAATCTATGAAGAAAACAAAGATGAAGGTGTTCTTAACAAAAATGAAGATGGCTTTCTTTGCATTGAGCTTGATCCTATTTTGAATAACACAGACAAACTGCCTGATAATTAAATCTGCATGTACTAGATACCTAAATCATCTCAAGAAATTTATACTTTAAAAAATTAATTTTTGAGAGATTTTTCAAGAGATTTGCTGAGAGAACATTTCCGAGGGATTCTCTCATTAAAGGTTTTTTAGGGATTCTCTGAGGAAAGGTTTCCGAAGGATTTTTCGATGAATTTTTTTGAACTCATTTACGAGAAAAAATTTTCTCAGCAAACCCATTGAATTTTATGAGGGATTTTAAGAGAATTTTTTCATCAAAAAATTTTACTAAGAACTCATTAATGAAAAATAATTCTCTCAAAAAATCCCTCAAAAAATTAATTTTTGAGAGATTTATCGAGGGATTTTTTCATCAGGTTTTTTTTACAAACAACCCATTTATGATATAAAGATCCCTTGCAAAATCTCTCGCAAAATTTATTTTGCAAGCAATTTTTTTAGAAAATATTTTTTATCAAAAAAATTTTTAGTTAAAATTTTTTTATCGAAAAATCCCTTGGAATTGCGAGAAAATTTTTTTTCTCGATAAAATCCCTCGGTAAATCGCACTTTTCTAGTAGTGTATAGTTTTATGTTCTCTTGCTAACTTTTAAAGTATACATTTCTTGTTATGATTCACATATCTAGTCTATGTAGATTTAACTGTTAGGCAATTTGCATACATAATTCGAAAGAGGAAACTCAGTGCAAAGATAGCCATCTTTATGTTTGTTAAGAACACCTTACCACCTGCAGACCAAACTTGATAAAATTTTATCTAATCCAAGCATAAAATTTATCATGTTTGGTTTGTAGGTGATAAGGTGTTCTTAACAAAAACAAAGATGGCTTTCTTTGCACCGAGTTTGATCCTATTTCGAATAACGCAGACAAACTGCCTGATAGTTAAAAATACATGGACTATATACCTAAATCATTCCAAAAAAAATTATACTTTAAAAAATTAATTTTTGAGAGATTTTTCAAGGGATTTGCCGAGAGAACTTTTCCGAAGGATTCCTCATGAAAGGTTTTCAAAGGATTCTCTGAGGAAAGGTTTTCGAAGGATTTTTCGATGAATTTTTTTGAACTCATTTATGAGGCAAATCCATTGAATTTTGCGAGGGATTTTTTGAGAGAATTTTTACACCAAAAAAATTTACTAAGAACTCATTAATGAAAAATAATTCTTTCAAAAAATCCCTCACAAAATTAATTTTCGAGAAATCTATCAAGGAATTTTTTATCAGATTTTTTTGTACAAAGAACCCATTTATGATTAAGGATCCTTCGCAAAATCTCTCGAAAAATTAATTTTGCAAGCGATTGTTTGCAAAATATTTTTTATCGAAAAGTTTTTTAGTTATCGAAAAAGCCCTTGGTGCGAGGATTTTTTTTCTCGATAAAATCCCTTTATAAATTGCACTTTTCTAATAGTGTATAGTTTTATGTTCTCTTGCTAACTTTTAAAGTATACATTTCTTTTGTTATGATTGACATATCTAGTCTCTGCAGATTTAACTGTTAGGCAGTTTGCATACGTGATTCGAAAGAGGAAGCTCAGTGCAAAGATAGCCATCTTCATTTTTGTTAAGAACACATTACCACACCACATGTAAAATTTTATGCTTGGATTTGTTACATTCCTAAGTTGTTGCATATTATTTTTATGTTTTATAAAATGCAGTTGCTATAATATATGCAATCTATGAGGAAAACAAAGATGAAGGTGTTCTTAACAAAAATGAAGATGGCTTTCTTTGGGCTTGATTCTATTTCGAATAGCGTAGACAAACTGCCTGATAGTTAAATCTGCATGGATTATACCTAAATCATTCCAAAATATTATACTTTAAAAAATTATTTTTTGAAAGATTTTTAAGGGATTTGCCAAGAGAACATTTCCGAGGGATTCCTTCGTAAAAGGTTTTCGAAGGATTCTCCGAGGAAAATTTCTGAAGGATTTTTTTGATGAATTTTTTTGAACTCATTTTCTCGACAAATCCATTGAATTTTATGAGGGATTTTTGAGAGAATTTTTTTTTTCAAGAAATTTTACTAAGAACTCATTAATGAAAAATAATTCTCTCAAAAAATCCCTCACAAAATTAATTTTTAAAAGATTTATCGAGGGATTTTTTTATCAAATTTTTTTACAAAGAACACATTTATGATATAAAGATCCCTTACAAAATCTTTCGCAAAATTATTTTGCAAGTGATTTTTTGAGAAAATATTTTTTATCAAAAAATTTTTAGTTAATATTTTTTTGTCAAAAATCCCTTGGAATTGTGAAGAAATTTTTTTTTCTCGATAAAATCCCTCGGTAAATCGCACTTTTCTAGTAGTGTATAGTTTTATATTCTCTTGCTAACTTTTAAAGTATACATTTCTTGTTATAATCACATATCTAGTCTTTGCATATTTA
>UESW01003062.1:53092-124103 GCA_900491605.1 Calamus simplicifolius | reverse complement strand
GTCGTCTTCGATCATCGCCGATCAGATCATGGCTTGGATCGATCGCAACCATGGATCGATCGCATCGATCCGATCGGATCGTTCGCCGATCGGATAGATCGATCAATGGATCGGGATCAATCGATCATCGATCATGATCCGGATCATGGCTCCGATCGATCGCAACCGTCGGATCATCTCGATCGGATGGATCGCAATGGCCGATCGATCATCGCCGATCAGGATCATGGCTCGATCGATCGCAACCGTCGAATCATCTCCGATCGGATGCATCGCAATGGTCCGATCGATCATCGCCGATCGGGATCATGGCTTGGATCGATCGCAACCGTCGGATCATCGCCGATCGGATGGATGCAATGGTCCGATCGATCATCGCCGATCCGGATCATGGCTCCGATCAATCGCAACCATCGGATCATCTTCGATCGGATGGATCGCAATGGTCTGATCGATCATCGCTGATTAGGATCATGGCTCGGATCGATCGCAACCATCGGATCGATCTCCGATCGGATGATCGCAACGGTCCGATCGATCATCGCCGATCGGGATCATGGCTTGGATCGATCGAAACCGTTGGATCATCGCCGATCGGGATCGGATCATCGCAACGATCCGATTGATCATCCGATCGGGATCATGGCTTAAATCGATCGCAACCATCGGATCATCGATGATCGGATGGATCGCAACGGTCCGATCGATCATCGATCCGGATCATGGCTCGGATCGATCGCAACCGTCGGGTCATCTCCGATCGGATGCATCGCAATGGTCCGATCGATCATCGCCGATCGGGATTATGTCTTGGATCGAACGCAACCATCAGATCATCGCCGATCGATGGATCGCAACGGTCCGATCGATCATCGCCGATCTGGATCATGGCTCCGATCAATCGCAACCGTCGGATCATCTCCGATCGATGGATCGCAACGGTTCGATCGATCATTGCCGATCGGATCATGGCTCGGATCGATCGCAACCGTCGGATCATCTCCGATTGGATGCATCACAATGGTCCGATCGATCATCGCCGATTGGGATCATGGCTTGGATCGATCGCGACCGTCGGATCATCTCCGATCGGATGGATTGCAACGGTCGGATCGATCTTCGCCGATCAGGATCATGGCTCGGATCGATCGCAACCGTCGGATCATCTCCGATCGGATGCATCGCAACAGTCCGATCGATCATCTCCGATCGGTATCATGGCTTGGATCAATTGCAACCATCGGATCGTCGCCGATCGGATGGATCGCAATGGTCCGATCGATCATCGCCGATCTGGATCATGGCTCCGATCGATCGCAACCGTCGGGTCATCTCCGATCGGATGGATCACAACGGTCCAATCGATCATCGCCGATCAGGATCATGGCTCGGATCGATCGCAACCATCGAATCATCTCCGATCGGATGCATCGCAACATCCGATCGATCATCGCCGATCGGGATCATGGCTTGGATCGATCGCAACCATTGGATCATTGCCGATCGGATGGATCGCAACGGTCCGATCGATCATTGCCGATCGGGATCATGGCTTGGATTGATGCAAACGTCGGATCATCGCCGATCGGAAGGATAGCAATGGTCCGATCGATCATCGCCGATCCAGATCATGTCTCGGATCGATCGCAACCGTCGGATCATCTCCGATCGGATGCATCGCAGCGGTCCGATTGATCATCGCGATCGGGATCATGGCTTGGATCGATCGCAACCGTCGGATCATCGCCGATCGGATGGATCGCAATGGTCCGATCGATCATCGCCGATCTGGATCATGGCTCCGATCGATCGCAATCGTCGGATCGTCTTCGATCGGATGGATCGCAACGGTCGATCGATCATCGCCGATCAGGATCATGGCTCGTATCGATCGCAACCGTCGGATCATCTCCGATCGAATGCATCGCAACGGTCCGATCGATAATCGTCGATAAGGATCAGGCTTGGATCGATCGCAACGGTCGGATCGTCTCGATCGGATGCATCGCAATGGTCCGATCGATCATCGCCGTTCAGGATCATTGCTTGGATCGATCGCAACCGTCGGATCATCGCCGATCGGATGGATCGCAATGGTCCGATCGATCATCGCGATCAGGATCATGGCTTGGATCGATCGCAACCGTCGGATCGTCTCCGATCGGATGCATCGCAACGGTCGATCGATCATCGCCGATCGGGATCATGGCTTGGATCGATCGCAACCATCGGATCATCGCCGATCGGATGGATCGCAATGGTCCGATCGATCATCGCCGATCCGAATCATGGCTCCGATCGATCGTAACCGTTGGATCGTCTCCGATCGGATGGATCGCAATGGTCCGATCGATCATCGCCAATCAGGATCATGGCTCGGATCGATCGCAACCGTCGGATCGTCTCCGATCGGATGCATCGCAATGCTCCTATCGATCATCGCCGTTCGGGATCATGGCTTGGATCGATCGCAACCGTTGGATCATCGCCGATCGGATGGATCGCAATGCTCAGATCGATTATCGCCGATCGGGATCATGGCTTGGATCGATCGCTACCGTCGAATCATCGCCGATCGGATGGATCGCAACGGTCGATCGATCATCGCCGATTGGGATCATGGCTTGGATCGATCGCAACCGTCGGATCATCGCCGATCGGAAGGATCGCAATGGTCCGATCGATCATCGCCGATCCGGATCATGGCTCGGATCGATCGCAACCGTCGAATCGTCCGATCGGATGCATCGCAACGTTCCGATCAATCATCGCCGATCAGGATCATGGCTCGGATCGATCGCAACCATCGGATCGTCTTCGATCGGATGGATCGCAATGGTTCGATCTATCATCGCCGATCAGGATCATGGCTCGGATCGATTGCAACTGTCGGATCGTCTCCGATCGAATGGATCGCAATGGTCCGATCGATCATCGCCTATCAGGATCATGGATCGGATCGATCACAACCGTCGGATCGTCTTCGATCGGATGCATCGCAATGGTCCGATCGATCATCGCGATCGGGATCATGGCTTGGATCGATCGCAACCGTCGGATCGTCGCCGATCGGATGGATCGCAACGGTCCGATCGATCATCGTCGATCCGGATCATGGCTCCGATCGATCTCAACCATCGGATCGTTTCCGATCGGATGGATCGCAACGGTCCGATCGATCATCGCCGATCAGGATCATGGCTCAGATCGATCACAACTGTCGGATCATCTTCGATCGGATTCATCGCAACGATCCGATCGATCATCGCCGATCGGGATCATGGCTTGGATCGATCGCAACCGTCGGATCGTTGCCGATCGGATGGATCGCAACGGTCCGATCGATCATCGCCGATCCGGATCATGGCTTAAATCGATCGCAACCGTCGATCTTCGCCGATCAGATGGATCGCAATGGTCCGATCGATCATCGCAGATCCGGATCATGGCTCGGATCGATCGCAACCGTCGGATCATCTCTGATCGGATGCATCGCAACGGTCCGATCGATCATCGCCGATCGGAATCATGGCTTGGATCGATCGCAATCGTCGGATCGTCGCCGATCGGATGGATCGCAACGTTCCAATCGATCATCGCCGATCAGGATCATAGCTCGGATCGATCGCAACCGTTGGATCATCTCCGATCGGATGCATCGCAACGGTCCGATCGATCATCGCCGATCCGGATTGTGGCTTGGATCGATCGCAATGGATCATCGCCGATCGATCGCAACGGTCGGATCGAAAATTAAAAATTTTTAATTAAAAAATAAAAATTAAAAAATTTCTTTAATTCTGCGACGCAGTTAGTTGCGTCGCTATTTAGCGACTAATTATTAAAAAAATTCGTTAATTTAGCGATGCACTTAATAGAGTCGCTATTTAGTGACGCATTAGCGACACAAATATCAAGAAAATAAAAAAAATTGTTAATTCAGCGATGCAATTTGTTGCATCGCTATTTAGCGACGCACAGGAAAAAAATATTTTCGCCGATCAGTGCCGCCAAAATTAGTGAATTAGCGATGCAAACAGTGTCGCTAATCTTAATATTTAAATCCCCTCTCCTTTTCTTCTTCTTCCTCACGGCTTCTTCCCTCACCCCCTCCCTCTTTCTCCTCCTACCTCTTCCCCACCTCCGGTGACACTCCGGCGGCTCTCCGGCACCCGACCACCTCGCCGGCGACCCATATTTCCGGGTAAGCCCCTCCCTCTCCCTCCCCTCCCCCCCCCCCCTCTCCTCCCCCTCCCTCCCCCCCCCCCGCCCAGGCCATTGTTGCCGGTCCCATCCATGGCCACTGCCGTGGCCCCGGCCGTGGCCGGCAGTGGCCTGGCCACGGTGGCCAGGCCACTGTAAAAAAAAAAGAAAAACGTGGGGGGGGGGGGTTTCCCCACCCCCCTAACCCTTCCCGTGCCGGCCACGGCCACGGCTGTGGCCGGAGACGATGGCCCCTAGCCACGGTGGCCAGGCCACCTTTAACAAAAAAAAAAAAACGGTCGTGGTGCCGTCGTCCCCGGCGACGGCTATGGCCGGGGTGCCGTCGTCCCTGGCGGTGGCCGTGGCCGGTGGCCTGGCCATGGTGGCCATGCCACTGTTCAAAAAAAAAAAAATTAAAAAATGCGTGGGGGGCTTTTCCTCACCCCCACCCCTGGCAAAAAAAAGGAATTTTTTCTCCACCCCCTCGGAATATATATATATATATATATATATATATATATATATATAAAATAAGTTATAAAATAACCTTAATAATTTATTTAATCATATTAGGCCAATCCACGGGTAGGAAAAAAAAAAAATTTCAAACCCTCCTAGAAGCCTCGTTCGACTATTTTTTAATTTTAAAAAAATATATAATAAAATAATATTTTATAGTATTACAAAATATATTGCATAACTAATTTTTTTGATTTAATTATATAAATAATATTTTTA
Source organism: Calamus simplicifolius (assembly GCA_900491605.1). NCBI lineage: Eukaryota > Viridiplantae > Streptophyta > Magnoliopsida > Arecales > Arecaceae > Calamus > Calamus simplicifolius. The sequence continues at coordinate 119,162 of UESW01003062.1, read as the reverse complement.
AAAATATTATTAGTAAGTTGTTTCGATATTTTAACCTTAATAATTTATTCAATCATATTATTATATCACTTAAATTCAGAAAATCCCTATAGTAATATCATATATATAATAATTAAATATTACAATAAAATTACAATACACTATAGTATTATATTAATATTTTATAAATAATTATTAAGTGATATTATAATATTAGAATATAATGATTTTATAATATCATTATATTGATTATTATATCCATTGTCACCCATAAAAAATTAATTATAATAATCTTATTATAAATTTACATGAAATTATGATATAATTCAATATTAGGATTTTTTGTTATAAAATATGAAAAAAAATATTATCCCTTTAACTTATAATATTTACTGTGATCATAAAAAAGTATGTTTATGATAATTATATTTTGTCATAATATTAATAATATCATATTATAATATATTAACTTATATTAGTTCATAATATTATAATTTAATATAATAATAATAAATAATGATTGCATTGTAACATCATTGTAGTATTTGCTAATTAGTGATTCTGATCGATTGTAAATTAATTAAAGAAATTGCTTTACGATTAATTAGTGCTTATGTTTTAAATTAATTCAGTCATGATTGATTAGTGATTTTTATGTAGTCATGGTTCAATTTCTCAATCTATTAAACTATGCATGGCAGGTGAACATCTGACATATGTTATTCCATCTTATTGTCATTATGAAATTGTTGTGAATTAGGCTTTGGTTTAAGCACAATTCCTTCGTATTGGGATATGTTATGTTGGGAATTAGATTATATATGCTTTATTAGATGTGCCACGGTTGATATGTTATGGAAAATTTTAGTCCAGCCTGTCCAATATTGAAACCATAGTATTATTAGATATTACTATGCATAACTATTGGATTAATGTTATTATCTTTGACATAATATCAGTTTTATAAGTTAGTGACTATAGACCACAATCAAAATATGTATAATAGTCAAGAGAATTTTTTCACGAGTATTAGTTCGATTGTTTTTTTTAAGAATATTATATCTCACAGCACTGAAACCTTTAGACCCGTTTGAGAATTTGCAAGACGTAGTCTTACAAATTCTCAAATTGTCCTAGCGGATAGTTTGAGATTATTTTTTGCGATATGCTAGTCTGCTATTAATTATCGTCTGTTGAGATTGTGGTTTGTATTTCCTCATACATTCTCCTAGTGTGGCATATGCTGAAATTTCAACGTAAACGATGATAATGAATAGCAGAATACCATATCACAGACGCCGTATGGTAAGAAAACATCAATAATTTAATTACTAATTTACTCATTTGCATATACTTACATTTATATCATTTCTTCTGCTTTTGTAGTCTGAGCGGGAGGGCAGAGATCCTGGTGAGTTCAACCTATTCAGGGCGACACACACCAGGAAGGACAGTACCTGGGTCGATGCACGATCACAGGAGGTTGCGATAAGAAATTTGACTTATGTTGTAACTGTTTAATTTCTTAACCATTATTCAGGTTCGTATACTGATTCATTTATAATTTGAAGGCACGAGTCGAGGAGCTTCGGTCCCAGGCATCGCAGGTCGACTCCACTGATGGGGGGCCGCTCGTCGAACTCTCACCAGAGGAGAGTCGACGTGTGTTTTTAGAAGCTGTTAGTGCCCAGCCGCGAGACCGTAGGGTCTACGATCTGGGCGCTAAAGCTTCTAGATATTTTTTTGGCTCCACTTCGCACTATTCTGGCGATATTCCTCTGATCGTTTAGACGATATTCAAAGATCTATTACGGAGGAGGTTCGGCAGGAGCTTGCAGACATGAGAGAGCAGATGCGTCAGATGCAATATTTTGTTCGCCAAATATCGCAGGGTTCATTCCAGCCTCGCAGCCTTTTCGTGATCGTGACAGTGCAGATTCTTGATGTATTTTTTCTCTGTTTTGTGTATCCAAACTTGTCGTTATTAATAAAATAAAATTTTATGCATTATCAAAAATTTTGCAATGAATGTCAGCGATAATGTTTCAATTGAATTAAAAAAATTGCATTAAGAGTTTTAAATAATATTTATTTAAAAAATATTGCGTTATCGAAATTTAAATAATATTTATGCATTATCAAAAATTTCATTATAATTTTTTTTAAAAAATTAATTCATAAATTTGCGATGCATATTGCGTCGCTAAATTGAATAATAATTTAATTTTTTTAAAAAAACTTTCTGGTTGCAATTTTTTTAAAAAATAAAATTAAAATTTAGCGACGCATTTGCGATGCAAATTGCGTAGCTAAATTTTAATTTTATTTTTTTAAAAATTACAACTAGAAATTTTTTTCTCATTGCAATTTATTAAAAGGAACAAAATTTATAAATTTGTGTCGCAAATGCATCACAAAATTTTAATTTTATTTTTTTAAAAAAAATTAAAAATTTTGCGACGCATTTGCGATGCAAATTTATAAATTTCTTTTTTTAAAAAATTTAATGAGAAAAAAATTTCTGGTTGCAATTTTTTTAAAAAATAAAATTAAAATTTAGCGACGCATTTGTGACGCAAATTGCATCGCAAATGCGTCGCAAAATTTTAATTTTATTTCTTTTAAAAAATTGCAACCGGAAATTTTTTTCTCCTTGCATTTTTTTGTAAAAAGAAATTTATAAATTTGCATTGCAAATGCATCGCAAAATTTTATTTTTATTTTTTTAAAAAATAAAAATTTATTTTTGTGCATTTGCGACGCAAATTGCGTCGCTAAATTGCGACGCATCTTATGCGTCGCAAAATAGTGACGCATTTATTGCGTCGCTATTTAGCAACGAAACTGCGACGGATAGCAGTTTGCGACGAAAGTTACAGCGACGACCAAAATGCGTTGCTAAATTAAATTTTATTTTTTTAAATTAAATTAATTTAGCGACGCATTTTGGCATCGCTAAAATAAAATTTTCTTGTAGTGAACATGATATATTGAGATATGTTATTTTGGTTATGATATGGTTATGGCTTTGATGGATGTATGATGTTATGATGTGAGCATATGGACTAGTCACTGAGATGTAGTAGTGGTAGCATTGGAAAAGAGAAACGGGAAAGTTGCTGAGAGAAGCTGATGTGGAACTAGTCATGGGTTGTGGATATGACATGGCTAGGTTAAAGACATCAAATATTGATAAATTACTATTGATACATTGTACTAGTTCTAGTAGGATTGCCGTAGACTAGTGGTACCGAGAGAGGGTTGAAGCTAAGTGAGAGTTGAAGGCTGAGAGAACTGGTGTAGAACCAGTCATGGACTATTGGCTAAGTTTAAAACATTGGCGCTAGTATGAAAACCAACCTGTGCATGTGTATTGCCAGATTAAGTTATTAGACACAGATTACTAATATAAGATTTGTCAGTATGTATGTTCAGTACGCTGATATACATGAAAGTGATTTAATCCAATGCCATAAATGGTTGAAATTATGAATTTGATTTTTAGTGTTGATAAATGGTGCTAGTTCTAGCAAGATTGGCCTAGACCAACGATCAGGAGAGGACTGAAGGCTAAGTAAGGCCTGAAGGCCAAAAGAGCCTGTGTAAAACCAATCATGGTTAGTTGGCTAAATTTAATACGTTGGGCACTAGTATGAAAACTAATCGGTGCATGTATGTATTGCCATATTTAATTGTTAGAAACAGACTATTAGCATGGGGTTTGTCAATATATATCTTTACTATGCAGATGATTATGGTGTGAATCTAGTTATGTTTGCGATTTTGGTATTTAGTATAGTTTATATTGATATTTGATGTTTGGTTGGTTTTATAATTGTGCAGTTAGTTTCATTGATATGCTATATTACTTTTTATTAAAAATTATTTTGATATATAATTCATTTTAGATTTTTTTGACATTTTCATAATGGCATATGTAGAATTTCTATTGAGTTTTTAGCTCATTAGCCCTTATCATGATTCAGAGGATAATGATGACACTTACCTATTGAATCCAATGCATGGAGAATCAGGAGTGAAATTAGTGTCTAGTTTTTGAATCATCTGATATTGCAGATACCCTAATATGTACTTGGAGGTTGATATTTAGATTTTTATGTACTAATATGATGACTCTATGACAATATTTTTAGATGTGAGGTTTAGTTTCTGCAAATATTTTCATGATATTGCTTGTGTTTAAGTTTAATAGGCTTTGCAGGCCATTTTAAGAGTATATGGCCGTGTTACGATGTTGCTAAACCGAGTTTTGGATCAAGGGTCATGACAGAATGTGTAAGTGAAGCTTATTGTCAACATGCCCATAGAGAACGGTTAGGTTTAATTTTAAGTGCCCATTTACGATTTGCTTGTTGTCCTTTCTCTTTGCTTTGTCCTTTCTAGATAAATTGATTACATGATGATATCAAAGTTAAAAACAAATGAAATAGATTAGAAAAGTTCATAGCCTGAAGGATCATGATACTTAAGAATTTTCATGCGAAAGGTTCTCTTTTATCCTTGACTTAGCTTCAACTTGGTTTATCCCAAAAAATAAAAAAAATTATTATATTTTTTAAAATGTAGCTCTCTACTTTCACTTATTTTTCCATTCAGATGAATTTGTGGGCCTTGGATGAATTCTCTGCACTGACTATACTAACCTATCAAAAATCAGTCAAGAAAAAGAATTATAATTTTTTTTAAAAAATATCAACAATGCATTAACATCAAACTTCATTTTCCCAATAAGAACCTCAAAAGATTCAGATTGACAATAGGCATTTTATTTATCAAAGGAAAACTAACCTGAGGCGATTAAGAACCTCGCTAGTGGAGGAGCAGGAGGAGAGCCAATCGATGCTTGTGGGAAGCAAAAACAAGGGAGCCAAAGAGGAGCCAGAGGAGGAGAAGGGGAGAGAGAATGATGGAGCTAAATTGCAAGGTAGGGGAGAAGGCCGGATAGACCAAATCTTTGGGGAGAAGGGGGTGAGAGAACAACAAAAGCTTGGAGAAGCCAAAAGGGGAGGGAGAGTGATGAAAGCTAGCCAAGGTGAGAGAGAGAGAGCGACAAAACTTGAGGAGAGAAACCAAGGAGGGATAGGGGATGGGGGGCTAGGAATTGTTTAAGAGGAGCCAAATGAGGAGAGCTCGATGGAGCCAAAGGAGCAAAAGCACCGAATGAACCACCAATAACCAGCCTCTATCGGTTATGTTGGAATGAGAACTAGAGGAGCCAAAGACTAGGGTGGTGGGGGTAGGGCCAAAGGGAAGAAAGAGAAAGGGCTTCGGATTAGGGTTCCTACATCCCATCATTCGGCTTTGAATGAAATTTAGAGCATGTTTGGTGTGGTGGTATCGTTTTCAATCTAATCCCATGTTTCGAAGACCAAAGGTTAGATTCCAATCCGATGGAGTCCAACTTTTTATTAATATGGGATGTCAATGCTGATGAGATTTGGAAATACACACCCCCTTATGTTTCCCAATCCAATGGGACGACTTTGGACATCATTTTACTAAATTGACCTATTAGCTATATTGATCCTTAATTTTTCATGTTCCTCTAAATCTTTTCTAAGTTCAAAAAAAAAAAAAATGCAGGTTTTTATTTCAATCATCGCTTAAATCAACTAAAACATGTGGCTGCTAGTGTTAGCCAAATTCGATTAGATGAATCAATAGTTCAAGACCAGAAGAGTAGAAAGGAAATTATCTGGTGATATCAAGATCAGTCATTGTGCCATGAATCACTCGCTAGGAAAGGAGAAATAATTCATAAATATAGTAAAAAGCAAACTCTAAGACAAACTCCACATGAACTATTGAGGGGGATTTGGTTGATGGTAAGTCACCTTAGTAATCTTATATTACTACACAAATTATCATCTTTGGCAATTAGATAAGGTAATTTAAGTAATAATATTTGATTCTCGATAATCTAAGATTATCATAAATTATGATAATTTGATTCTAATCTGAAATGGATATTTAAGATTACCAAGATATAGTAATATCAAAATATGCTCGACTTGAATGTAAATATTTAATAATATTTAATCTAATTATATATTTAATTAATATTTAAATATATTATATTTAATATTAAATATATAACATAATATATTATATTTATATTAAAATTAAATTAATATAGAATTTATTATTTTAAATACTATTATATATTTATAATAATATAAATATTAAATATTAAATTATTAATATTTAGGACCTTCTTTCATATTAAATTAATATATTTAAATAATTTATAATATATAGTTAATACCATTTGTATAATATTATTTTATATTTAAATAATATATATATGATACATATTTTTTATATTTACAATATTTAAATATAAATAATTTTCATTTTATCAAAATATTTCATATTTTAGCAAAAAAGAGAGGGCCACTTAAAAGATAAAAATTTAAAATAAAATTTAAATTAAAAATATAATAAACTAATTTATATTTTGTTATTATGAGCCAAACTTGATAATCTTTTATTTATGAGAATCTAGTTACTAAGTGTATAATTACGGAAAATATAAAATCTTTGATAATATTACATTATCATTGATGGGGCCAGTTGACCCCATGAAAAAATAAAATTTTTTGGACGGCCCCAAAGGCCGACGGCTCAAGACCGACGGCCCCAAAGGTCGACACCTCCATGGCCCCAAAGGCCGACGGCTTCAAGACCGACGGCCCCAAAGGCCGACACCTCCAAGGCGTCCAAGGCTGACGGCTTCAAAGGCCGACGGCTCCAAGACCGACGGCCCTAAAGGCCGACACCTCCAAGACCGACGGCTCCAAGATCGACGACCCCAAAGGCCGACACCTCCAAGATCGACGGCTCCAAGACCGACGACCCCAAAGGCCGATACCTCCCAAGGGCCGACACCTCCAAGGCATCCAAGACCGACGGCCCCAAAGGCCGACGGCTCTAAGACCGACGACCTCAAAGGCCGACACCTCCAAGACCGACGATCCCAAAGGCCGACACCTCCAAGACCGACGGCTCCAAGACCGACGGCCCCAAAGGCCGATACCTCCAAGACCGATGCCTTCAAGGATGGCACCTCCAAGCCAGGCGGCCCCGGCATCCTCCCAGGTGGCCCCGACACTTCCCAGGCGGCACCGACATCTTCCCAGCCGGCCCCTACTTCTCCAAGCAAGTCGGCCCCGGCACCTTCCCAAGCGGCCCGGCAACTTCCTAGCCGGCCCCCTACGTCTCCAAGCAGGTCGGCCCCGACACTTCCTCCACGTCTCCAGTCCCGCTGAGTCGGCCAAGGCCATCCCCGGCCAGCCCGACTCAGCCCCGGCATCTCCAGTCCCATCGAGTCGGCCAAGGCCATCCCCGGCTAGCTCGACTCGGCTCCGGCGTCTCCAGTCCCGCCAAGTCGGCCAAGGCCATCCCCGGCCAGCCCGACTCGGCCCCGGCGTCTCCAGTCCTGCCAAGTCGGCCAGGGCCATCCCCGGCCAGCCCGACTCGGCCCCGGCATCTCCAGTCTCGCCAAGTCGGCCAGGGCCATCCTCGGCTGGCCCGACTCGGCCCCGGCGTCTCCAGTTCTGCCAAGTCAGCCAGGGCCATCCCCGGCCGGCCCGACTTGGCCCTGGCGTCTCAGCTCCGCCGAGTCGGCCAGGGCCATCCCCGGCTGGCCCGACTCGGCCCTGGCATCTCCAGCTCCGCCGAGTCGGCCAAGGCCATCCCTGGCCGACCCGACTCGGCCCCGGCGTCTCCGAGTCCGTCGAGTCGGCCCCGCCCCGGCACTGCCTTGCCAGCGGGATTGGCCCCAGCCATCTCGGGTCAACCCGGCTCGGCCCTGATGAGACGGGATTTCCTAGTTCTCGCCAGATCAGCCCCAGCGATTCAAGAAACCGCCTCTCTGATGCGCGCCGCCCGACAGCACCAGACGCGTGCTGCCCAATAGCCCCGTCGGCTGATGGGACGTAGCCCACTAACCAGCCCAGATTCACGTAAGGGCTCAACAGATCTTCTGAATCACGCAATCCCACGTGATCATGCCAGGATCAACCCCTATAAAAAGGTGAATCCACCCAGTAAATAGGTATGTACGATAACCCCCAAAATTGCCCTCTCAACTCTCAGAAGGGAATTCCTCCTCTCTGAGATCCCTCTTTCTACACTAAAAAGGGCTCACTCGAGCCCTCTTCAATTGTGACCTCAGTCACTAATTTGGCCATCGGAGGGTCCCACCGGAGACCCCCTCCGGTCCCGGGACTTCTTTGCAGGTAATCCGGCGAAGCAAGGATTCGAGAAGCACCTCCGTTCCCGACGTCCAGGAGAGGTGATTGAGCATCATTAGATTGGCGCGCCAGGAAGGGGGGTAAGAAAAAGTAGCGAACGTTCTCCCTGAGCTACATCTTTCGTCCCCTCTCTTCTTCTAGAAGCCATGGTGGTGACACGAGCCCGGGACGCCTCCATCAGCTACCCAACGTGGTTTCCCCTGCCAATTAGACAGCAGGAGGCCAATCCCCCTGCTGCCGACCCTCCGGTCGCCTGCCCGCCGCCGGACGCCGCTGTCTAAACAGCGGAGCAGCTGGCAACCCTCTCCCAGCAAGTCTAGAATCTCACTGCCATGGTCCACGGCTCTAGCAACAGCAGTCCGTGGCCACCCAGCACCAGACCGCTCCCCCCGCCAGTCAGCAGTCAGCGAGGGGAGGTTCTCCTCGGCGGGAGGCCGGTCGGCGAGGGACCGGCTGACGTCAAGTTTCCCCTAAGAAGCCTCGACGCGAGCCCTCCAAGTGGCCACGGTCCCCTGACCACGGCCCCATCAACTTTCCTCCCAAGCCACATCATCACGAGGAACCCAGGCGGAAGTCCCGACTTCCATCTCCATCTCCTTCTGCCCTTCTTCTTCCTCCGAGCCACCTCGGAGGGCCCCGATGATCAGCCGCCAGGCGGAGGAACGCCTGGAGGAGTACAACAGACGTCTCGACGAGCTTGCCAAGAAGATCAACCATCAGCCGGAGGAAGAGTTTGACACTCGTCCTCCTTGCACCCGCCGAATATTGGAGGAACCAGTCCCCTCCAGGTTCCGCTTTCCTCAGATCGACCTGTTTGATGGTACGATGGATCCTCTCGATCACCTCGAGAGTTACAAAGCTATGATGCAAATCCAGGGCGCCCTAGATGCCCTCCTCTGCAAGGCCTTCCCCGCAACTCTGCGGAAGGGCGCCCGTGCATGGCACTCACGCCTGCCCCCTCACAGCATAGACTCCTTTTGGGAGATGGAGAGGGCATTTTTGGCCCACTTTGATGCCAGCCGCCGGATCCCAAGGGTGGCAGACAGCCTATTCTCCGTTCGTCAGAAGGAAGGAGAGTCACTACGGGACTTCGTGTCCTGATTCAAGACCGCCGCCCTTGAGGTCTACCATCTCGACGATGCGGTGGCCACCCTGGCGCTGAAGCGGGGACTCCTTTCGTCCTGCTTCACCTTCTCCCTGGATAAGAAGCCCCCAAGCTCTTATTCCGACCTCCTCCTCCGGGCCCAGAAGTACATCCGGGCGGATGAATCCGACCTCACCCACCGGGAGTCTTCGAAGAGTTCCAGCCACAAATCCACTCGCCCTGAGCCGAGCAGACCTCCCCGACATCGCCGATCCGACTCACCTCGCCGGTCCGACAATAGGCGCCAAAGCCCTGTCCCCGACGAGAGTAAGCTCACTCCTCTCCTTACCCCTCGATCCCACATTCTGATGGAGATCGAGGGCGAGCCTTACCTCCAATGTCCTCCACCCTTGAAGAAAGGTGCACCCCGCGACATGAGCCGCTACTGCCGTTTCCACCGGGATTACAGCCACGACACCGATAGCTGTTACAGCTTGAAGCGGGCCATCGAGGAGCTCATCCAGCGGGGCTACCTCGGCAAGTATGTCTAGAAGACGCAACAGCCGCTGCCGGCCATCGTGGGGCCTCCACCAGCTCAAGCCACCGTCGACAACACTCCCACGGAGCGAATGATCGGGATGGTGTCCTGGGGATCAGCTTCTGCACCTAAACGGCCGAGGGGGGAGGAGTTGCCGGTTAATGTACTTCCTGAGAGGGTCCCTACCGCACCATCGAAACACTTCACCGGGGGGCATGCGAACTAGAAGAGCTTGACGGAAAGCCCATTCCACATACCTAGAATGCAGACAACCTCCGCCAGTATTACCAATGATGTACTCCCAAAGCATGAGTAATGAAGAAGGCCCTTTCTGACGCCACGGCTTGTTCTCCCTTGCACCAAGTCTCTCAAAAGGAGCTCACCGGCATTGCGGCCCACGGGACATCACTCGGTCCCGACATGGCGGTGCCCCTGAGTAGGTTAAGACCCTAAAGGCTCTGTACCCGGTTGAGTCGCCACTTGGGCGGCACACAAACCCCCAGGTTGGTTCAAAAGGAGCTCACTGGTATCGCGGCCCACAGGACACCACTCGGCCCCGGCACGGCGGTGCCCCCGAGTAGGTTAAGACCCTAAAGGCTCCGTACCCGGCTGAGTCACCACTTGGGCGGCATACAAACCCCCAGGTTGGTTCAAAAGGAGCTCACTGGCATCGTGGCCCATGGGACGCTACTCGACCCCGGCACGGCGGTGCCCCGAGTAGGTTAAAACCCTAAAGGCTTCGTACCCGGCTGAGTCGCCACTTGGGCGGAACACAAACCCCAGGTTGGTTCAAAAGGAGCTCACTGGCATCGCGGCCCACGGGACACCACTCGGCCTCGGCACGGTGGTGCCCCCGAGTAGGTTAAGACCCTAAAGGTTTCATACCCGGCTGAGTCACCACTTGGGCAGCACAAAAACCCCCAGGTTGGTTCAAAAGGAGCTCACTGGCATCACAGTCCACGGGACACCACTCGGCCCCGGCACAGCGGTGCCCCCGAGTAGGTTAAGACCCTAAAGGCTCCATACCCGGCTGAGTCGCCACTTGGGCGGCACACAAACCCCCAGGATGGTTCAAAAGGAGCTCACTGGCATCGCGGCCCACGGGACACCACTCGGCCCTGGCACGGCGGTGCCCTAGAGTAGGTTAAGACCTTAAAGGCTTCGTACCTGGCTGAGTCGCCCCTCGCAGCGGTTCCCACACCCCCGAGGCGGTTTGAAAGAAACCTGATGACTATCAGCTCTTAGGTCACCCTCCTGGGTTCAAAAGACTTCCAAACTCCGCGTTGGAAAGGATTACTAGCTGCCCTCAGCTAGCCAAAGAAGGCATGTAGACGCCCATACAAGGCAGCGCAAGGTGAAAGAGCAGATGCCAAGGTAAAGTTCTACATTCCTTTCGCTTAGCTGATGCGGGGCACGTAAGCTCGAGGAGTGTGGGGGGCATTTGATGGGGCTAGTTGACCCCATGAAAAAATAAATTTTTTTGGACGGCCCCAAAGGCCGACGGCTCCAAGACCGATGGCCCCAAAGGCCGACACCTCCAAGGCGTCCAAGACCGACGGCCCCAAAGGCCGATGGCTCCAAAGGCCGATGGCTCCAAGACCGACGGCCCCAAAGGCCGACACCTCCAAGGCGTCCAAGACCGACGGCCCCAAAGGCCGACGGCTCCAAAGGCCGACGGCTCCAAGACCGATGGCCCCAAAGGCCGACACCTTCAAGACCGACGGCCCCAAAGGCCGACACCTCCAAGACCGACGGCCCCAAAGGCCGATGGCTCCAAGACCGACGGCCCAAAGGCCGACACCTCCAAGACCGACGGCTTCAAGACCGACGGCCCCAAAGGCCGAGACCTCCCAAGGGCCGACACCTCCAAGGCGTCCAAGATCGACGGCCCCAAAGGCCGATGGCTCCAAGATCGACGGCCCCAAAGGCCGACACATCCAAGACCGACGGCCCTAAAGGCCGACACCTCCAATACCGACGGCTCCAAGACCGACGGCCCCAAAGGTCAACACCTCCAAGACCGAGGCCTCCAAGGATGGCACCTCCAAGCCAGGCGGCCCCGACATCCTCCCAGGCGGCCCCGGCATCTTTCCAGCCGGCCCCAGCGTGTCCAAGCTAGGCGGCCCCGGCACTTCCCAGCCGGCCCCGACACTTCCAAGCTAGGCGGCCCGGCACCTCCAAGGCGGCACCGGCATCTTCCCAGCCGGCCCCTACTTCTCCAAGCAAGTCGGCCCCAGCACTTCCCAGGCGGCACCGGCATCTTCCCAACCGGCCCCTACTTCTCTAAGCAAGTCGGCCCCGACACTTCCCAGGCGGCCTCAACACCTTCCCAAGCGGCCCGACAACTTCCTAGCCGGCCCCCTATGTCTCCAAGCAGGTCGGCCCCACACTTCCTCCACATCTCCAGTCTCGCCGAGTCAGCCAAGGCCATCCCCGGCCAGCCCTACTCGGCCCCGGCGTCTCCAGTCCCGCCGAGTCGACCAAGGCCATCCTCGGCCAGCCCGACTCGGCCCCGGCGTCTCCAGTCCCGCCGAGTTGGCCAAGGCCATCCCCGGCCAGCCCGACTTGGCCCCGGCGTCTCCAGTCCCGCCGAGTCGGCCAGGGCCATCCCCGGCCAGCCCGACTCGGCCCTGGCGTCTCCAGTCCTGCCGAGTCGGCCAGGGCCATCCCCGGCCGGTCTGACTCGGCCCCGACGTCTCCAGTCCCGCCGAGTCGGCCAGGGCCATCCCAGTCGGCCTGACTCGGCCCAGGCGTCTCCAGCTCCGTCGAGTCGGCCAGGGCCATCCCCGGCCGGCCCGACTCGGCCCCGGCATCTCCAGCTCCACCGAGTCGGCCAAGGCCATCCCCGGCTGGCCCGACTCGGTCCTGGCGTCTCCGAGTCCATCGAGTCGGCCCCGCCCCGGCACTGCCTTACCAGCGGGATTGGCCCCAGCCATCTTGGGTCGACCCGGCTTGGCCCTGATGAGACGGGATTTTTCAGTTCCCGCTTGATCAGCCCCAGCGGTTCAAGAAACGCCTCTCTGACGCGCGCTGCCCGATAGCGCCAGACGCGCGCCGCCCGACAGCCCCGCCGGCTGATGGGATGTAGCCCACTAACCAGTCCAGATTCACGCAAGGGCTCAGCAGATCTTCTGACTCATGCAATCCCACATGATCATGCTAGGATCAACCCCTATAAAAAGGTGAATCCACCCAGTAAATAGGTATGCGCGATAACCCCCAAAATCTCCCTCTCAACTCTCAGAAGGGAATTCCTCCTCTCTGATATCCCTCTTTCTACACTAAAAAGGGCTCACTCGAGCCCCTCTTCAACTATGACCTCAGTCACTAACTTGGCCGTCGGAGGGTCCCACCGGAGACCCCCTCCGGTCCTGGGACTTCTTTGCAGGCAATCCGGCGAAGCGAGGATTCAAGAAGCACCTCCGTTCCCGATGTCCAGGAGAGGTGATTGAGCGTTATCAATCGTAAATCAAACGTTCCATAAAAATATTAAATGAAGTTAGTTACCTTCTTCTTCAACCAACTTTTATGCTACATAACTGAGGTTATCAAAACAATGAAAAACTAACATCATGGAGAAGAAGACAAGTGAAGGAAAAGATTGCATAAGAGTACTGAAGAACCACTTCTCTGCTTCTAGTACTACACTCTCATCTCCTCTATATTTCTCTCTCTAGGACTTGATCTTGATATCAAATGTGACTGCTAAGATCAGCTAGGTCTTTAGAAAACTAAACAGGATAAGGGCACTAATTCTTCCCTCAAGCCAAATCATAGGGTCTACCATCTTAGACACAATAATCATACCTTCTTAATATTATAACTACTTGTTTGCTAAGAATCGTCTCATGTAGATGGGATATTGAGCCTTCATAAATTATATAAAAATATATTAGGTATAGATATTTAAATAAATAAATTTTGTTACAAAAATCACTACATGCTTTTTTTTAAGGGTATTTTAAGAAAATTGAAGCCAATTCAATCAAATCCATGTGTGTGTGTGTGTGTATGAAACACTACCGATTAAGTTACATGGAAATCATTTTCATCACTAATTTCATATTCTAAACATCTTAAATCCAACCCAATTCAATTCTATGAATATAAAATACTGCTGGTTTGGCAGTTTTTATGCCACCTTAATCTCATGTGGTGAATAAAATGGGACCTTAGGGTTTTGGGGGAGTGAAGGGGGTCGTCGATTCCTTGGCCATCCCCGCAAAAGAAATAGTAAAACCATGATAGAGAGGGAGGGAGGGAGAGAGAAGATTTTGCATCCCTTCGCCCTCCAAAGAGGAAGAGACAATATTTCGTGCCTCTTCACCTTTTGAAACTGTCTCTCAACATTTCTATTTAAAATTATTAAATAATTTAAAATTTTCTCCTTAAAAGTAGCTAATAGAGAATTTTGATTTTTAAATTTTAAAATATTCACTGCAAATGAAATCCCTCACAAAAGTGTCCTATCCCAATGTAGCCTTAGTTATACATGAAAAAAATATGTTTCTACCTAAGGCTCTATTTGATTAAGATTTTGAAAGACCTAAAAGTACTTTTAGAGGCTTAAAAAAAGTTTTTAATAAATTTATAATGTTTCATAAATTTTTAAAAATGCTTTACGACTTTATCTACTTTTGAAATGTCAAAAAGCTATTTTTAGACTTGATCAAATTTGAACTACGAGTATAACTGTATTTTATAATACTATAATAATTTATTATATTATATTCAAGTATTATAATAATAATACTATAGTATATTATGAATAAAATATAGTTATTATAATTATATGAAAATAGTATATAATAATAATATATTATGTGGTATAAAATAAGATAATATGATAATATAGTACACAAATATAAAACTGGAGTAGCTATTTAATCACTCAACTCATCTAAGCCTTTTTCCAACTAAATAGGGTAGCTACATGAATCTTCTTCCTCTACAAGCTATTTAATCACTACGTTACTATAACATTATATTACAACTGTTTATAATGGAAGTTAGCATCATTTGTTTGATTTAATACTTATTTAATTAAAATAAATTTTCAACAATAACTTTCTATGTCCGTTCTAATACACAGTTTTTTAGCTAGCATGCAAGTAATATTATAATCAATAACACTGTTATTTCACCATCCATCAGTTCCCTTGCAATGGTTGCCATATGGCATATCAGCAATTATTTTATTTCCAAAATTCAAGCTCTAGGATGCATTTGGCAAGCAATTAGATTCAAAGGATTATAATCGTTGAGTGATGTTATTTATTCGCTGCTTCGACCATCTTCTCACTTGTTTCCTTCGATTTGTTAATGTCATCCCAAGTTCCTAATGCACTAATTAATTTATGATTCCGTCTTCAGTGAGCATGCATGGGCTTCAAAAGTCATGAAACAACTTGGTAGCCACGGAATGTTCCAAGGTGAACTCGGTGGCCGGCTGGTGTGGGAGCAAGATTTTAATGATTCCCAAGAATGAAACCCCTTTTGCAGGTCAACATCTCAATTTAGGAAAAGTCTTTGTACACCGCCTTCGGTGCAGCAAATCCTACGTGGGCTACACCACTTTTTTTTATTGGTCCACATGGATCCCATGTGGCCTGACACGATGGGACAGAATAGCAGGGAGATAATGTTACTTTTTGATCGTACATCCATTAAAAGTCGTTCAGCCTTTCACCATTGGTGTGCAGACAAAAATGCCCTTTCCCTTCAACCTACTTCAACCCGCCATCTTATCGGAAGAGATGAATGGATCATCGGAGTCAGGATACCAAAGACGTCGAGGGCATAGACGACGTCTTCGGCGTGGGAATCCTCCGGGCGAGCAACTCTCTCCTTCTTCGCGTGGAGCACCGGGTTCGCATTGATCAGCACTAGCGTCATCTCTTCCCTGCCAACTTCCCTTCCCCCTCCCTCTCTCGCTTGCTTCTTCCATCACAGTCAGAGCTCACCTTAAGACAAAGCATCAGTTCAAAACCTACGACACCCTAGTTCAAAACCTTAAGACAAAGCATCAGTTCAAACCCACGACACCCTACTTGGAAACCACGACACCCTAGTTCAAAACCTTAAGACAAAGCATCAGTTCAAACCCACGACACCCTACCTGGAAACCACGACACCCTAGTTCATAACCCACGACACCCTAGTTCAAAACCTTAAGACAAAGCATCAGTTCAAAACCCACGACACCCTAGTTCATAACCCACGACACCCTAGTTCAAAACCTTAAGACAAAGCAACAGTTCAAACCCACGACACCCTAGTTGGAAACCCACGACACCCTAGTTCATAACCCACGATACCCTAGTTCAAAACCTTAAGACAAAGCATCAGTTCAAACCCACGACACCCTAGTTCATAACCCACGACACCCTAGTTCATAACCCACGACATCCTAATTCAAAACCTTAAGACAAAGCATCAGTTCAAAACCCACGATACCCTAGTTCATAACCCACGACACCCTAGTTTAAAACCTTAAGACAAAGCATCAGTTCAAAACCCACGACACCTTAGTTCATAACCCACGACACCCTAGTTCAAAACCCATGACACCCTAGTTCATAACCCACGACACCCTAATTCAAAACCTTAAGACAAAGCATCAGTTCAAACCCACGACACCCTAGTTGGAAACCCACGACACCCTAGTTCATAACCCACGACACCCTAGTTCAAAACCTTAAGACAAAGCATTAGTTCAAACCCACGACACCCTAGTTGGAAACCCACGATACCCTAGTTCATAACCCATGACACCCTAGTTCAAAACCTTAAGATAAAGCATCAGTTCAAACCCACGACACCCTAGTTGGAAACCCACGACACCCTAGTTCAAAACCCATGATACCCTAGTTCATAACCCACAACACCCTAGTTCAAAACCTTAAGACAAAGCATCAGTTCAAACCCACGACACCCTAGTTGGAAACCCACGACACCCTAGTTCATAACCTTAAGACAAAGCATCTGTTCAAACCCATGACACCCGAGTTGAAAACCCATGACATCCTAGTTCAAAACCCACGACACCCTAGTTCAAAACCTTAAGACAAAGCATTAGTTCAAACCCACGACACCCTAGTTGGAAACCCACGACACCCTAGTTCATAACCCATGACACCCTAGTTCAAAACCTTAAGATAAAGCATCAGTTCAAACCCACGACACCCTATTTCATAACCCACGACACCCTAGTTCAAAACCCATGACACCCTAGTTCATAACCCATGACACTCTAGTTCAAAACTTTAAGACAAAGCATCAGTTCAAACCCACGACACCCTAGTTGAAAACCCACGACACCCTAGTTCATAACCCACGACACCCTAGTTCAAAACCTTAAGACAAAGCATTAGTTCAAACCGATGACACCCTAGTTGGAAACCCATGACACCCTAGTTCATAACCCATGACACCCTAGTTCAAAACCTTAAGATAAAGCATCAGTTCAAACCCACGACACCCTAGTTGGAAACCCACGACACCCTAGTTCCAAACCCATGACACCCTAGTTCATAACCCATGACACCCTAGTTCAAAACCTTAAGACAAAGCATCAGTTCAAACCCACGACACCCTAGTTGGAAACCCACGACACCCTAGTTCATAACCCATGACACCCTAGTTCAAAACCTTAAGACAAAGCATTAGTTCAAACCCACGACACCCTAGTTGAAAACTCACGACACCCTAGTTCATAACCCATGACACCCTAGTTCAAAACCTTAAGATAAAGCATCAGTTCAAACCTACGACACCCTAGTTGGAAACCCACGACACCCTAGTTCAAAACCCACGACACCCTAGTTCATAACCCACGACACCCTAGTTCAAAACCTTAAGACAAAGCATCAGTTCAAACCCACGACACCCTAGTTCATAACCTTAAGACAAAGCATCTGTTCAAACCCACGACACCCAAGTTGGAAACCCACGACACCCTAGTTCATAACCCACGACACCCTAGTTGGAAACCCATGACACCCTAGTTCATAACCTTAAGACAAAGCATTAGTTCAAAGCCACGACACCCGAGTTGGAAACCCATGACACCCTAGTTCATAAACCCACGACACCCTAGTTCAAAACCTTAAGACAAAGCATTAGTTCAAACCCACGACACCCTAGTTGCAAACCCACGACACCCTAGTTCATAACCCACGACACCTTAGTTCAAAACCTTAAGACAAAGCATCAGTTCAAACCCATGACACCCTAGTTGGAAACCCACGATACCCTAGTTCAAAACCTTAAGACAAAGCATCAGTTCAAATCCATGACACGCTAGTTGGAAACCCACGACACCCTAGTTCAAAACCTTAAGATAAAGCATCAGTTCAAACCCACGACACCCTAGTTGGAAATCCATGACACCCTAGTTCATAACCCATGACACCCTAGTTCAAAACCTTAAGACAAAGCATCAGTTCAAACCCACGACACCCTAGTTCATAACCCATGCACCTTAGTTCAAAACCTTAAGACAAAGCATCAGTTCAAACCCACGACACCCTAGTTCATAACCCATGACACCCTAGTTCAAAACCTTAAGATAAAGCATCAGTTCAAAACCCACGACACCCTAGTTCATAACCCACGACACCCTAGTTCAAAACCTTAAGACAAAGCATCAGTTCAAAACCCCCGAGAACCGTTCAGAGAAAGAGGCCGTGCCGAACAACCCAAGCTTGCGAGGTTTCGAAGTGATCGATGCAGTGAAGGCTACGGTGGAAGCCCACTGCCCCTGCAAGGTCTTCTGTGCCGACATCGTTGCCTTCGCCGCACGGGACAGTGCCTACATAGCCGGCGGCATCGACTATCAAGTGCCGGCCGGGAGGCGCAATGGAAGAATCTCTCTAGAATCCGAGGTTCTCAACAACATTCCATTTCCAAACTTCACTGCCAACTTACTGGAAGAAAACTTCAAGAGGAAGGGCTTGTCTCTCGATGAGATGGTCGCACTCTCAGGAGCCCACTCCATTGGCCGCTCTCACTGCTCTACCTTCACGACCCGACTGTACAACTTTAGTGCCACCCACCCTCAAGATCCCTCCATGGAGCCAGCCTTTGCAGCATACTTGAAGGCTAGGTGCCCGCCGTCGACCGCTAACTTTAGCGATCCGACGATGGTGCTCCTCGATGCTGTCACGCCGACTCATCTTGATAACTTGTACTATCGAAATCTGTTGAAGCAGGGGAGTGCTGACTTCAGACCAGACCCTGCAAGATAGCTCGGAGACTGCAAAGCTGGTGCGGGACAATGCAAAGGACCAGTCGGCTTGGTTTGCTAAGTTTGCATCTGCCATGGTGAAGATGGGTTCTATTGAAGTGCTCACTGGAAGCCAGGGTGAGGTCAGGGAGAGGTGTTGGGTTGTGAATTCCTAGCCTTTCTATGAAATCTCAGCTACAGCGAGGTTGTCTTAAGGTTATGAACTAGGGTGTCGTGGGTTATGAACTAGGGTGTCGTGGGTTTCCAACTAGGGTGTCATGGGTTTCCAACTAGGGTGTCGTGGGTTTGAACTGATGCTTTGTCTTAAGGTTTTGAACTAGGGTGTCGTGGGTTATGAACTAGGGTGTCGTGGGTTTCCAACTAGGGTGTCGTGGGTTTGAACTGATGCTTTGTCTTAAGGTTTTGAACTAGGGTGTCGTGGGTTTCCAACTAGGGTGTCATGGGTTTGAACTGATGCTTTGTCTTAAGGTTTTGAACTAGGGTGTCGTGGGTTTGAACTGATGCTTTATCTTAAGGTTTTGAACTAGGGTGTCGTGGGTTTCCAACTAGGGTGTCATGGGTTTGAACTGATGCTTTGTCTTAAGGTTTTGAACTAGGGTGTCATGGGTTATGAACTAGGGTGTCGTGGGTTTGCAACTAGGGTGTCGTGGGTTTGAACTGATGCTTTGTCTTAAGGTTTTGAACTAAGGTGTCATGGGTTATGAACTAGGGTGTCGTGGGTTTCCAACTCGGGTGTCGTGGGTTTGAACTGATGCTTTGTCTTAAGGTTATGAAATAGGGTGTCGTGGGTTTGAACTGATGCTTTGTCTTAAGGTTTTGAACTAGGGTGTCGTGGGTTATGAACTAGGGTGTCGTGGGTTTCCAACTCGGGTGTCGTGGGTTTGAACTGATGCTTTGTCTTAAGGTTATGAACTAGGGTATCGTGGGTTTCCAACTAGGGTGTCGTGGGTTTGAACTGATGCTTTGTCTTAAGGTTTTGAACTAGGGTGTCGTGGGTTATGAACTAGGGTGTTGTGGGTTTTGAACTGATGCTTTGTCTTAAGGTTTCCAACTAGGGTATCGTGGGTTATGAACTAGGGTGTCGTGGGTTTCCAACTAGGGTATCGTGGGTTTGAACTGATGCTTTGTCTTAAGGTTTTGAATTAGGGTGTCGTGGGTCTTGAACTAGGGTGTCATGGGTCTTTAACTGGGGGTATCATGAGTCTTGAACTAGGGGTGTCATGGGTCTTGAACTAGGGTATCGTGGGTCTTTAACTGGGGGTGTCGTGGGTCTTTAACAGGGGGTGTCATGGGTCTTGAACTAGGGTGTCGTGGGTCTTGAACTGGGGGTGTCGTGGGTCTTGAACCAGGGTGTCGTGGGTCTTGAACTGGGGTGTCATGGGTCTTGAACTAGGGTGTCGTGGGTGTTGAACTTTGCATTGGAGTTCCTTAGCCGCCCTGACGAACCTAACCAGTATGAAGTCGGCATTCGCTTCAACTCGAGATCGATCCCGTCCTCCAAGCAGGCACTTGTATGGGTTGCCGGCGCTCATGTTTTTATCGGATATAATTCGTTTCTTCAACTCAATGAGGCCGGAGGTCTCGTTCTCTTCGACTCTTCGAAGGGAGCTGAGGTCTGGAGCAGCAACACTCATAACTCCTCCGTCGCTTCAGCCAGTCTCCGCGACGATGGGAATCTTGTTCTCTTGAATGCGCGCAAGGATGTCGTCTGGCAGAGCTTTGCCACTCCTTCGGATACTCTTCTTCCAGGCAGAACCTTACGATTTTTTATCAGCAAAATCAAATAAGATGGCGGGTTGAAATAGGCTGAAGGGAAAGGGCATTTTCGTCTTCACACTAATGGTGACAGGCTGAACGACTTTTAATGGATGTACGATCAAAAAGTAATATTATCTTCCTGCTATTCTGTCCCATCATGTCATGCCACATGGGATCCATATGGACCAATAGAAAGGAGCGGTGCAGCCCACGTAGGACTTGCTACACCGGGGACGATGTACAAAATCTTTTCCCTCAATTTAATATCGAGTCCTCCTGGCCCACCGTGATGAACGCCTGGTGTTAAGCTTTTGTCAACCCTTCCATCAAAAGAATCTTTAAAATAAAAATATTAGTGAAATGCAACTACATGAAAGCAAGTGAAATAATTTTCTCCATGGATCATCTCCAGACTGTTCGTTCTCTTAGTAAATCACAAGAAGAATTAGTTAAATATTCGGCTCTAAAGACTTCTTTAGGAAGAGAGAGAGATGAAAAGTCTTTGGTCCACCCTGACTAGAAAAGTAGTCGTTCTCTTTAGTTATTTTAGCCATTGACTGCCACTTGGATAGTTGCGATCAAATAGAAGATTTTAAATTGCATGTTCTGTGGGTCAGGTAAGATGCTATATAAATCGATAGATGAATAAAGTAGCGGCATCAGTTCTTCAAACTCTATCCTCCGAGTTTGATTTACTTTTGTTGAGAAATAGGCTTTACCGTCCTTGTTGTGAGGTTCTTGAACTCACCTTCTCTTCATCATTGTATTTTGTACATTATTACAATCTTCTGTTTTGTTTCCCAGGAATAAATTAAATTGGGTGGTGGATGAATTACTGTTGCAATAAACTGGAATCCATGGCGGTTGCTTTATTTTTGCTGCTGCTCCTCCTCCTATCCTTAGCACCGCTCATGTCCTCCTCACGGTTGGGAAATGAGACAGACCTGCAGGCCTTGCTTGCTATAAAGCATCAGATAACACGCGAGTCCTCTGGAGCTCTGAGCTCATGGAATGACACCGTCCATGTCTGTGCCTGGGAGGGGGTCTCGTGCATCCGCAAACACGACACGCAGAGGATCTCAGCCTTGGAACTCGCATCTCATGGCCTGGCAGGTTCCCTCTCTCCTTTCATTGGCAACCTCAGCTTTCTCAGAAGAATCAACTTATCACACAACGGTCACCTGCACCGGCTGTTGCATCTTGATTTGACCTCCAACTCATTTGCAGAGCTAATCCCTGTGAATCTGTCCTATTGTTTAGACCTTCAGATGCTCAATCTAAGCTACAACCATCTCATGGGGAGGATACCTGATAAGATCAGCAACCTATCCAAGCTTAAATATCTGTCAATTCGCAATAACATCAAAGGTGTCGTCCCACCATGGCTTGGCAATCTTTCTTCCCTGAAAGATTAATTAATTGTGCCTAAACACGATGACTATAGCTGTGCAATTATCCTTGCAGCGCCGCTCACGAACAGCTTCCCTCACAAGGCGGCGGGCTGCAGTAGTCGCAGATGATGTTTCCTTGAAAGCAAAGATCAATCTTAGAACATAAACCAAATGAATGCCAAGGAAAACTACCAGCGCACAGTGTTGCATACTGGAAGAGAATTCTATATTAGCATGTAATTTAGCAATAAGTCAAAGCCAAACAGCATGCCATAATTTAGAGCTGCAATGTACAAGCAAAGCACATATGTAATGTCCCAAGGAGGTAGTAGGAATATACTTGCAACTCCGACAACTGCCACCCACTCATTCCAACAAACATCAACCCCACTCTTTTGTAGGCTGAGAAAAGGAATCTGAGCATGAGAATGCCACAGCTATCATTTATTGTGTTCTAAGATGGCAAATCTTACAGTGGTTCAACATGGAATCTCACTTAAGGAAAGATATAGATTATTCTATGATATCTTTCTTTTTCTTTTTTTTTTTCCTGTTGTTGTCATGGTCATCCTTTTTTTACCTTCTTCTTCTTCTTCTTCTTTACATCCATGAGAAGATATGCATGCACACAAATGAGAAAAAACTACCAAAACGTCCCATGGATGTACAAAATAATATCTAGAAAATGCACGTAAATGAAACGGTACGCATACAAATTTTGCGTTTCAAAACCATTGTTCTATTACAGAGGTAATTTACTTACAAAATGGAAAAAAGAACTGTTCCATGTCCTTCAAGAAAACAACTAGAAAGTCAAAATTCTGTCATGAAATGTTACCTCTAGCTGTTTCTGAACAAAATCAATAGCATCACTTGGTCCAAAAACCTGAATTTTTCAGCAACATTTGAGATTAAAAGGTAAATTAGAGCCAATCATCATACGCCACCAAAACAGTTCTGTAACTGGTAGATGGATTCTAGAACGTGTCACATACCCCCCACAGTCCATCACAGCCGAGAATGATGAACTGCTCCCTTTTTGTAATTTCAAAAGAATGAACATCAGGGGTTGCAATAACACCCACCTGCACATATAAAGACATATATTGCTAGGTGAGTATCAAGTAATCTGAATATTTCAACTTTGTAAGATAGAAGCAAGACTTTGAATTTGGTGTAGATCATGGATGGCAACAAATCCTATTTCATATTGGTCTTAGAACTAACATGTGCATACAACATGACCAAAGTCCTGTTCAAACCGAAGTCCACGTACCAACACATACCAAGACATATCATGGGCATACTGTACTGCGATATTTCAAATATTGAATAGATGATGGATAGATATGAGGAACTGCAGCATGTACTCTACCAAGATGTGACAGATAGGCCCCAATCACACAAGACGTCAAACCTTGATCACAATAGATTGTAATACCTGAAGAATAATGTTTAAGTATATGGCATACATATTTTAGCGGGAACATGCATGTTGTCGGTTCCAGTCTCATGGACTTCACCAATAAGTATGCTTAGAACTATGATATATATATATCAGAGAAAAGCTTTTCTATTTCATGAGCTTTCATGAAAATATGTTTACGCATCAAAGTAGATACCTATATGATATTTCAACCAGAAAACCAAGGAGATAAACGTAGGAGAGTGCTAGCAATTGAATGTTTTAGCTTGTGAAGGGCATAAGATGAAGACCACTTCTTCCTTCTTTATTAGTTGCATGAAGCTAACAGCGCATACCGTCCATGCTAATATATTATATACAATACTAGTTGAGGTTAAGCTTTGTTCTTGTACCTAATATTTTGTTACCTATAAAAGATAAATTATTGTATACCATTGCTATAAAGCTAGAATACTAAGGGTGGTATGAGATTCAGGGGAAGATTAAAGAGCACGGCAAACCATAATAGAATAGCATATGCAAGTGAACTTAAGCATCCAACAAGATACTATTTCATACAAAAGGAAGCAAAAAGAACAACAAAATTGTACGGGTAAACTAAGTCGCCATGGTGTGAAGATATCCATTAATATCCATTACTTGAAGCCAAGATTAAATCAGCATAAAGGAATGGTTCTTAAACCATATCCACGAAACCATCTAAGTTAGAAGATATATGACAGATCTTTTAGCAATATCTCTACCTTTCTTTAAAGACAATCGACAGTCACTCACCCGGAACGGAATAAAAAACAAGAACTAGGGAGTATGATTTTTATTATAACGTATAAAACTTCAAAAGCATAATTGAAATAAACATAAGGACCTTCTTGAATTGATGATCTCCAAAGGCTCTAGAAACCTCAAGGCGGCCCTGCAACCGTCCATTAGGGCCAACAGAACCTCCAACCTAAACAAATGAAATAAAAGCATGATTCACTATGAACATCAAACAACATATTTCATGGATAATCCCTCTTAAACTGGAATATCTTGTGAACATATATTTCAAGCAACATATATTTCATGAACATCGAGTGAATATTAATAAAATCAAAAGTGAATGAAGAAAAAATTTCAGTTAATATCAATATTTTTAGATGCAATCTTATTAAATAGTTAGCAAGCCTGGAATTTTTCGTTGGTAACCATAACATTTGACCTAGACTACCACACTTGCAATGCAATCTCATTGATAAACCTGTAATCACTTTCAAATGCTCCTGTCAATCTGCTATCAAGTATCTATTATCAATAAACACATTTCTAGTAAGTATTCACAAAATCTGATTCCACAATTTCACACATTGTGATCTCTTTTTGAAAGCACAATCACCAAATGCTTGTGTTATTTTATTATTCATATTTGATTTTAAATAGAAGCTTCTTACGTGTGACCGGTTCTCAACCATGATTGTCACTTCCCAGCTCCCACTTCAAGTTAATTGGCATTTACATGAACTTAAGAAAGCATGAAACAATGTATATGAATTTGCTAGATCTTACATAGATAACGGAGACTCATTATAAACAAAAAAACATGATGAAGCATTAACAAAAATCTGAAGATTAAAATCAATTTAATTAAAAAACAAGCAAAAAAAGAGAAGTGTTAAGATATATAGGAGAAGATGGAAAAAAATGTTTATGCTAAGAATGAAATGTGCACCATCTACAAGTGATGTTCAGAAAAAAAAGGTTCAGATTTTTTTAAGCAGAAGGCAAGAAAGTTTATTTTGCCTATAAAATTTGATAGCATGAAAATAGG
Source organism: Calamus simplicifolius (assembly GCA_900491605.1). NCBI lineage: Eukaryota > Viridiplantae > Streptophyta > Magnoliopsida > Arecales > Arecaceae > Calamus > Calamus simplicifolius. The sequence goes on along the minus strand of UESW01003062.1, from coordinate 93,656 downwards.
GAACATTAGGAAGTTCAGGTAGAACAAGAGATTTAGTTTTGTTTGTTCAGGTCAGACTGAAACAGGCTTGGAAGTCCAGCTGGACATAGAAAATAAGTTTTTACTATTTGGGCATAGAGATTTTGACCAAGTTATCAAAACAGAATGCTATAAATTGAATGGTATAATTAACACTAGCTATGCAGTATGTCTCCTTGCCTGAGCTGATAAACAGTGAATGCCAACCAAGAGATTAAGAAACATATGCAGAATAATTCTAATGAAAGTGAATACTGATAATGTTAGTTTTAGATGGAAATTCTCTGAGACAGAAATGACAAACATGCTAAACAATCACTTGGATGACAATTTATTACTTGTAAATACCAACTAGAACATAGAGTTCTTACTTTTTGAATGCGAGCACGTTCCTGAGAATGGATGGCTTTGTGTTCTCTTGTCATGACAATGGCCTTCAATGGAGATCCTGATTCGTTTGAGAGACTCAAGGATCCATCACCAGAAGATGATCGTGCTAATATAGCTTTAGCATCTCCAATATTAGCAACTAAAACCTAGACAAATTAACATAACATTGGATAAATATTGACAAATACATTAGAAAAGATCCGATAAAATCTAAGTAATATATAACTAAGTTTATGAAGAATGAATGCATTTAAGCACCACAAACAATATAAACATTTAAATTGAAGACAGATAATGATGTCAACAAAAGCCGAAGTGACTATTCTGAATAATTACCTGATCTTTTTCCTAGTGTCAAAAATTTTAAATTTGCAAAAAAATGGAGAAACTTGATCTACTTTCTACATTTTAAATTCAAACGAACAGCTGCACATGCATACACATACAATGCTATGTGTATTCCATAAAAATCTCTGACAGCAATACTCATATAAGTATTCAAATAACAAATGTGAAAATGAGTGACTCATATTGTTCAAGATCATACAATAGAAGGTTAAGATGATAGCAAATTAACAAGAAAGATAAGGAAACAAAAACTAACTGTTTGCCCCAAAATCCAAATGCATACAGCTGTTGCACCATCTAGCCAACTTCCTGAAAAGATTTCAAAAGAAGATTATAGAATAAGGTAAGATTTAGAAAAAATACTATATTAAGCAAATGTAGCATAAAAATTATTTTATATAGTTTGGGAAAAAAATCATTAAAAATCAGAAAAGGGTGTTTAATAGACAACTCAACAACTTAAAAAAGAAAACATAGAATGCCAATGATCGGCCAGGGCACTGATTGTGCTCTTAACATAACACTATGGTACTGAGAAATGGATAAGGGTATGGTTGGTAGAACTTCACACACCATGGCAGAAAATGGACAAGATTTGGCTAGGGCCTCCATTGAAAATAAAGTGCCCCAACTTCATGCTGACTAGCAACCAGATGAGCCATATGGATTTGTATGTATGTCTGTGTATGAAGAGAGTGCTCCTTTACTGCATAGGATATTTTAACTTCAAAAAGAAAAAAAATGGTTGGGCAAAAATTGTTCATGAAAATGAATAATGCATGTTTACCAAACATTGACAAGACAAAGGAAACCTAATAAGATCATTGATGGCCACAGACATTAGTATTTTGTGATAGAGAATGTCAGAAAGAGAAGTGGGGATCTTGATTTTGTGGAGTGATAGTTTCAAATGATCATAGGGACAACGCCTTATAAGTGATGGGCACCAAGACCCGATAGGCAGCAAAGGTTCACTTGGGTTGCCAGCCTTGGGGTGTAGGCCTCGAACAAAAATGAGGGAAATGTTTTTTTTAAAGTCCTATTTTGATGGTTTTTGTCCACTTGGTCAGCATGGAACATAGAAAGAAACTTTTGAGTTGATCAACCATGAAAAATGGGCTAACTAGGTGTAAAGCAATTAGTCACATGGAACAAGTGAGAATTATGTTGCTAAATCAGAGATACATAAAGCGAAAAGTTATTCTTCCTATTCCTATTTAAATTAGATATATTTTCTACTGAATTGCATCAATAATGTGCAGTGGTGAAGTTAGATTCTTCAAATACCATTGCACCAGAAGTACGAATAGATGAATGACTACATATTAATTTCTTTAAATGCCAATGCACCAGAAGCATGAATATAAGAAAGAAAATGCCTTTGGACAAGATGCCCAGATTAATTCAAGGAATTGAAAGAGAGGGCGCTCATTTGCAATGATACATCCAGTCATCTAAGGATAATTCATGTGGCAAGCTATATAAAACGGAGGTGACAATGTTTAGGCAAAAGTTGCATGTTGGGTATTCAACAAGGGATTTAAAAGTTGAGCATCAATACACTGCTATAAGTTCACTCAACATGTTGCAAAGAGATCATTCTCCTCTAAGTAGATAATGAGCATAAAATTGTGCACTGGTTACTCACTATACACCATGAAAGTATGCTTCATCAGATTGCTTGCATACTAGAAAGCCTTATATGCGGTCACTAAGACATAATAACATAATGACAGTTGACAATGGTATGGCAAAGATGCATTAACCAACAAAAACTTTATAAGGCTTTTTTTAATCATCATGATACGTTGTTTCTTTTTTCCTTTTCCATTTGACATTCGGCAGAGAGTATGTTGTGTGTTTACTGATAATTTGAAGATATACATCTAAAAAGAAATACACATTTTGGGGAGCATTTTGGATGACAAATAGGCAGGGTATGACATTGATTTAGATAAAAATTAGAATGTTGTCAAGTCAAGAAAAATAATTTTGGTCTACCTTTAGCACTTTCTTGAAGTAATGATTCATCAGTTCTCCGAAACCCTGTGGATTGAAACACATGCACCAGTTAATGATGGCCAAAGAAATTTTGCATTGCCATGATTTATAATAGAAGGGGAGAAACGGCATATATTATACATTATTATGGAAAATTAAACACAGGACAAAAGATTGGAAAGAAGTATAAAGAGAAGCACACAATAGCAAGATATTAATACTTAAAAACATAATTTTGCAATGGTCTGGAATGTTTATTTTGCAATGGAACAGGCATCCTAGAAGGATAAAATCCAGGCACAAGTCCAATGAGCCAAATGATTGCCACCAAAATTATTACAATTTAGATATACAAAATACTGCACACTCAAGACACCTTGCCTCATATTTCTACCGTCACAATGCCAACCAAAAACAGGCCCAAAATAACCTTCTTGCAAACGCATGATGTTTGTAGCTAAAAGGTTGTCCAGCCCTATATATAGAATATAAAAACTAGTTCTCTCATTTTCTAGACAATTTACTTGATATTTCATTAGTATAGAGCAGGAAGGCTTTTCAGGGTCAAACTAGAAATTTATGAAAAATGCATTTATGTCCATTCCACATGCTCAGGCCCCCAACTGCTTCAGTGCTCCTGCCAGGTCTTATTTCAAGCATGCTTAGGTGAGTTTGCAAGTGACATTGACCTCTTTTCAAACAATGCCTCCACCTATAGGAGAATGTGTATCAGGCGTGTCCTCATGTGTATGTCAATTGCTCTATTTAAGGCTTCTATAGTATTTGCAAGGCACATGGATCAGAAGTTATGATGCAAGCATGTATTCTTTTTAATTTTTCTCCTCAATAACATGCCCCTTATAGGATGCATGTGAATAAGGGGTAAACTCATCTGCAACACCAAATAATTCTAAAGTTTAAATATTGATCTCACCACCCCAACCATTAGAGAGAGAGAGAGAGAGAGAGAGAGAGAGGCATGGATTCAGGGCACACCAGCAGTTATCCTTGTAATTTACCATTGTTCTCAAACTTTTGCAATTGCCACTCAGATTCTGCATAGATTTCAGAGCTCACTTATTCATTAGATAACAGACAGATAATTATATTGAGTGTCTGTTTTTATTACTACAAACATATTGTAAACACTTTATGATAAATGTCTAAAAACTTAAGCAATTGGTGAACAACTAATATATTCTCTTATCTCCTATAGATATCTAGTGCTCTTGGTATCATCCACTTGTGAATAAGTTCGCTTTTGTTATGCATACAGTTTGTCAATTCAATTATAAACAATAAATTTTACATTCCATGCATTTATCAGCTTTTGCTTCTGCAACCATATATTTACCAACATGATAATATTTTTTACTTGTATTCAGAAAATTTTTGCAAAAGCCATACTGTTTTGTATTCATTTTTGTTTGCATCAAATACGAACAGTCCCCATACTTGTTTTGCTTGTGCATAAGCAAACACATATCTGACTCATCTATACTTGTCCATGTGAATAATGGAAAAATCAACATCAAGATCCAATCAATATCCCTTTTTGTATTTGCATCAGTAAATAGGAAGTAGACACTAGTGTCTATAACACTATGTGCATATATTTGATCCATATTTGCTCCATTTATGTCCCTAAAGGATTTAGGAACAAGAAACTGACTTCATTTTCACAGGTCATATAGCCTATAAAAAAAGCTGCCCAATTTGAAGGAGTATTAAAGCATTGTTTTCTTCCAGTGTTCTTAGAGCCTCAAGGTCAAAAGAAGTACCTAAAAAATTATCCTAATTGCATGAACAAATACATAATCAACCAAACAACATGAAGCAACTTAAAGATAAAATTCAAAGGGTGAATCATTTTGCTAAGATGTATGGTGCCATTTGTGGTTGAACTCAATGCAAAGAATTACTGCTTAAATGCCAACCATTCTTTAGGAGAAACTAACAGGGTATATGGAATTATCTTTTCAGAGCATTTATTTGAAATCCTACAGGTATAAAATACTGAAAATCAACAACCACCACAACACAACAAATATAATCCCTGTGTATGTAGAGGACATAAACAACCCCCATGTAAGTAATTACTTGAAGAGATGAACAACTATCAAAAAACTGAAGACATTACTACTTAACATGCATGCGCAGTCATATGGAATTAGCACAGCTCAGCACTATTTTACGTATATATGTGACATTGTATTTTAAGCTATAATAAGCTGCCACATCATGTATTTTAAGCTATAGTAAGCTGCCACATCAACACTCCAATACACATGCATATTATAACATAATACTCAACTCAAGAGTCATTCTAAATTAAAGTTTCTATAAAAGAACAGCACCTTTTATCCAAATATGTGTTATGTTATGGAGTTGCAAACAAAAATTAATCATAACTGCAACATTAGACGTCAACAGCAAAAATGATGACCCATAGATAATTTCAAACACTTTCTTTAAAACTAAGAATATGCTATAGATGTAGATCTCAAACTACCTTCAATGATGGCCCTTTTGGCAGCTTTTACATCCATCTGCAAGGCAAAAAAATTAATGCACAAAGGATGAAATTATAGGACACCAACATGTATCCTACAATATGCAAAACAATTACAACCATAGAATAAACTAAACTTAGCTACACATTTACCTAAAATACGAAAAGAAAATATAACTAGAAAGCATATCCAAAATCATATGTCAATGGACAACATTTACGTAAAATACAAAAAGAAAATATAACTAGGAAGCATATTTAAAATCTTATGTCATGGACACATACTGAGAGTAACCATCTGTGCTATTGGTTTAAGAATTGCAAACATCAAAGGTAGCTCAAGAAATAACTTATTCAAGACAAATAAAGCTTAGCTGATTGAGATTAAGGTGCAAATAAGTTTTGATGGAAGCCATGGAAAGGTACAATGCGAGATTCTATGATAAAAAAAGGAGAAAAAGAAGGGCAAAATGAGGTTTCATGCAACTTCAGGAAAGATCAGTTAAGGCATGTTGACCATCACTAAGAATGAAACAAGAATAAAGGAACAACCAAAGAGTGACAAAGTGACTAAAGATGAGAAAATGAACAGTGGTAAAGTTAGACAAGCATCAATGGAAGAAACAAGTGTCATATCTAGTCATAAGAGTTTCAGCAAATCTACTTAAAATCCTATATCCTAAGCTCCTATCAGTTTTCGAAAACAATTCAAGCGTTTTCTTTTATATCATCAATCTTGCAGGACTCATTTAGGATAAAGGAACAAATAAAGAGTGACAAAGTGACCACAAATAAGCAAATGAACCAGGGTTAATTTAAACAAGCATATATTAAAAAAGCATAGTGCTACATGTATGTCATGGAGAGTTCCATCCCGTGATACATGGACACTCAAGTTCAACTCCAAGAATAAGTGTTGGATACGTATCCACATTGGAGAAGCATCAGACATTTGGATACTTAGCTTCTTTTTGTTTCAGATTTACAAATTGAAAGATAATTTGACTCTTTCATTAATGAGTCCAACCCACCAAGAAAAAACATTAAAAAAAAATCTCCTCTCTTATATCTCTCAATAAATTAGGAAGTTTGAAAAACATATATAGTGAAAGATTTTAACAAATAATGCATATTCTAATATTCATTTTATATAAAAAAAGGTATCTTAAGGCACAAGGCTCCTACCACTGCATTGAAATATAATATATCATTTACTTAAAATTATTTTTTTTACATGTTCTTGTATCTCCTTTTTTTTCTATCTCGCTGAGTTACACGGTTGGATACATGTCTGAATCTAATTCTTGTATCCATATCAATGTCTGCTGAACCATCCCGAATCCGTCGATTTGGGGTGAACTGAGCAGTATCAACGAGAGGCAAGCCAATTCCACGATTTGAAACGGTTCAGATTATCAAATCTAGATGCCAGGTTAGGATAGTGGCTTTGAATTTTGTGAGAGTTTGATCAGTTTAATAGATTTAAAAAGACCGTTGTTTTGCCCTTTCGTTCGATTTCTCCCAAGAAAAACCCTAGCAGTTTTGCCCGTTGCCCACCACCTATTACCCATTGTCGATCACCTGTCGCCAGTCACCCATCGCTCATTGCCAGATGCCCATCATCTGTCGCCTATTATCTATCTCTCGTCATCCGTTGTGGTTGCAGTCTTCTTCACCAGTCATCCAAAATAATTTCTCTCCCTATTCCCCTTCTCCTTTCTTTTTTCTTCCTTTCTCTTCTCCTCTCTCTATTTATGGCATCAATTCGCCACAATTCGATAAGGTATAAACCAGTACCATATCAAACTAGTCACCAGCTGGCATGGGCTATTGGTACAGTTAGACAGACCTTGATCCATATCCATGTAACACTGATTTCCTCTGATCTATTTGACATCCTATGTTCCATGCTTCTATCATTTTTCAGCAACAAATCAATTTCATCTAATCCATTTGACATCCTATGTTCCATGCTTCCATAATTTTTCAGCAACAAATCAATGCCTTCTCTTTAAAGTCATCAATTTTGCAGAACTCACTTAGGACACCGTTTTTCAGTTATCACTGCCAAAGATTGAAGATCTAACAATAATAATGTTATCTAAAACAGTTTGGCATTCTATAATAGTTGACAGATACAAGATAAACCATTTTAGTTAATTTTGTGGCTAGATTCAGATATGATTCAGATCAGTATTTGCAGTTGCCATAAGTACCCAAAATGAGATATTTCAATGCTAGATCAATATATTACATGAGATTGAGAAGAAAACTAGAAGCCGCGCGTGCATACACACATCAAAGAAAAAAAACACTGGTTATGTGTTAAGATTTAGGGTAAACAGACTAAACAAACATACCAACTCACGTGGTAACCCTGCTGCAAGAACATTTGCATGTAAATATCTCTGTGCATATTCAGCAGCCAAACGGCCACCATGTCCATCATAAATTGCAAAATGTGCACATCTGCACAGAATATTTCAATGAAATAAATCACAAGCACAATTTTACACATAAAGAACATAGAACTGATCTAGCAGCAGATTGTTATCTGCATCTCACACAACCACAATAACATAGACCACAACCAGGTTAGAGAATTAATATAACTAAAATGTAAAGAAAATCTGCTAGATCATAAAATGAAAAAATTTGTGGCAGCAAAATGATTAATTTAATGCAACCCCCCCCCCCACCCAAACCATCCCTTCACAAAAAAAAAAAGAAAAAAAATCAGAGAAAAGAAAGGGGGGGAAAAGAATAATAGAACATGACAAATGGAATGACATATAGTCAGGAGATTAATTTAAAATGTAACAATTTCCTAACAGAAATGAAGTGGTCAACCAGTAAATACTTAGTGTCAGACAACAGTTAGAATAATACTTCTAAAATGTTAGATAACTGCAACATGACAAGGAGCATAAGGTTCATTGGTAAATGTTATCTCTGCTCAAGAAAGTAAACCAGTTATTCCATAAAACATCATATCTTAAGCAAAGTATTCACAAACTCGTTCAGAAAAAATAAAAAAATCAGGAGTAAAGCAATTCAAAATTCAAATCCACCTGATACCATGCAAGAAAGTCGCATCAATTAGAAAGACCCGCTGGGAATTCGGTAGAATAGCAAGCCAGGCATCATGACAAGAAGACAATAAGCAATCGAGTACCTTAAATTCCAGGATATTCCAAGCTTGCATCTGGAAGAACCACCCATGCATCCTCCATCGTGTGTCTCGAACCCTTGTCTTCTGCTGCATCAGCTTCAATACATGTTAGTTTGCTAACTTCTTGATGTACGACTTCTGAATTGCACAAGACTGCATCTGCCGGTGTATTTCTTATCTCCCGCACCTGTGCATCTTTCTTACAGTCCTTGGAAAGCTCTTTTTGCAAATTACTTTCATTCTGACTTCTAATTTCATTGGAAACTGGCTGCTTTCTTTCTACCGCATCATTTTCTTTCTCATCCCTTCCCCTTTCCCCATCTCCAACACCTATGTCAGTGACCTTCGTCCTCTTTACAACCAAACATTCATCCTCGAAGTCAGCTTCGCGTTTATGATCGGCCATAATCTTTGATTATTCCTCAACCCCGGATATTTGAAAAACAGCCACTTGCTCTAAGATGAGGATCCGATAGACCGATTCCTCCAGAAGCTTTATGCCGTTCCAACAATCACCAGCAGCTCAAAAAAGCCTTCGAGTATAGACTATAGATATAACAAGTGATGACGCCAAGCCACCTTCCTCAAACGTTGGGGAAGACGGGCGTCCTTCACCTCGGAGTCCTGCAAGAAAAGTCCCCGGAGACCGGTGGCACCGGTGGGGACCCTCCGACGATCAAGTCAGTCGCTTGGGCTCAGACAAAGAACCGCTCCAGCGAAGAGGAGCTGAGGCGGTTAGAGTTTTTGCTGTGAGGAAGAAAGCTCAGAAAAGCCAGAGTTCAGATCCCACTTACAGCGCTAGCTCATGTCCTTATATTTGTCCGAATACCTTCTCTTACAATCTGAGGAGATCGCCTTTGTACCATGGCTACACGTGCCGGAGACATTCTTGTACTGCTTGTTGACGTGACATCATACATGTCCAGCGGCCGTGAAGGCATGCAGTGCGCGCCGCCGGCTGACGAGACCGAGCACAGTTGCGAGTGGCAGCCTACCGTACGCCGTAGCAAGGCATGGCCGTGTACAGGGACATGCAATTCCCCATACGCCGTTATGAGGTATGGCCCTCCGTAACGGGGCGGGACAATCACGGATGTACTGAGAATCACGTGTGAGTACCACACGGCGTGGGACTATCGTTTTCCTTGGCGGTTAAGTTGCATGCTAACTGCTGACGACATTCCCACCGAGACCGGAGAGGGTCCAAGGGGAGTGCAAGTGCTAGAGCACCCCGAGAAATGATGACTCCATCCCCCGACCCCGAGGGGGTCCCGGGGATAGGGAAGTGACAGTGCACCCCGAGGCCGGTGGGGGCCTCGGGGTTAAGAAATGATGACCCCACCCCCCGACCCCGAGGGGGTCCCGGGGGTGGGGAAATGACAGTGCACCCCGAGGCCGGTGGGGGCCTCAGGGTTAAGAAATGATGACCCCACCCCCGACCCCGAGGGGGTCCTGGGGGTGGAGGAGTGACAGTGCACCCCGAGGCCGGTGGGGGCCTCGGGGTTAAGAAATGACGACCCCACCCCCCGACCCCGAGGGGATCCCGGGGGTGGGGAAATGACAGTGCACCCCGAGGCCAGTGGGGGCCTCGGGGTTAAGAAATGATGACCCCACCCCTGACTCTGAGGGGGTCCCGGGGGTGGAGGAGTGACAGTGCACCCCGAGGTCGGTGGGGGCCTCGGGGTTAAGAAATGATGACCCACCCCGACCCCGAGGGGGTCCCTGGGGTGGAGGAGCGACAATGCACCTCGAGGCCGGTGGGGGCCTCGAGGTTAAGAAATGATGACCCCACCCCCTGACCCCGAGGGGGTCCCGGGGATGGGAAAATGACAGTGTACCCCGAGGCCAGTGGGAGCCTCGGGGTTAAGAAATGATGACCCCACCCCCGACCCCGAGGGGGTCCCGGGGGTGGAGGAGTGACAGTGCACCCCGAGGCCGGTGGGGGCCTCGGGGTTAAGAAATGATGACCCCACCCCCGACCCCGAGGGGGTCCCGGGGGTGGAGGAGTGACAGTGCACCCCGAGGCCGGTGGGGGCCTCGGGGTTAAGAAATGATGACCCCACCCCCCGACCCCGAGAGGGTCCCGGGGGTGGGAAAATGATAGTGCACCCCGAGGCCGGTGGGGGCCTCGGGGTTAAGAAATGATGACCCCACCCTCCGACCCCGAGGGGGTCCCGGGGGTGGAGAAATGACAGCGGCTGCCGTTACCTTTTCTGACGACACTGGGATCAGTCATATCAGATGCCCCCTCGCCCCTGGGGCGAAGCGGGTCCCACCGCTGAGGCTCAAGGGGCGTTCTCCACGTGGCTGATCCCCGGCCTTGCCTTTTATGTGGACGGTACGTGGAACGTAAGGGGGCGGCCCTCCGTACACTGTGCCAGCCACGATCGCCTTCGAGAATGAGGACTGGCTCTTCAGGGTCCGCACGAAAAGGCGCATCATCATTTCCTCTCATTATGGCGACGTCAGCTGGGTCCCACCACTGGCTGGGGGCGTGCCGCACAACGCGCTGGGGCGTTCCTCGAGGCGAGCCGGCGTATGGCAAAGAGCCGCGTGGCCGACGAGACATGGCGGGACGTTTTGAAAACCCAATAAAGCTAGGCGAGGGGGGGGTGAACTGACGCCACACCGCCTTTGCCGTCATCTTCTTCCTTGCTTGCTTTCCAATTTCTCACGCAGTCCGCGAGCCCGCGTCCGGTTTTCTTTGCCCTCCCAGGTTAGCTTTTCCCGTCTTAGACTTTCTTCTCCACTCATGAGTTCACCCTCTTGGACCTCGGAGGATGGTTCTGAGGACCGTCCTCCCTCTACGAGGCGCCACATTTCTCCCACTCCTTCTCCCCCACTTGAATGGTCTTCTGACTCAGAGGACCGCATCCCTCTGGCCCGGCGACGGGTCACCGGTGGAGCCCCATCGAGGGGCTGCCGGCTGGGGGCCGGGACCTCCTCGAGGGCGGAGGAGTCCCCAGAGGGGACAGCCTCCTCAATGACGCGGTCGGACCTGGAAAGGATCCGGGCCCGCTACAGGATCTCCCGGAGATCGAATTATTCCCGCCAACCCCCGATGACCGGGTCATCTCCTCCCGACCCGGTCGGGTAGCTCTCTACGAGATCTGTCTACAGGCAGGTCTTCGTCCCCCTTTTCACCCTTTTTTTGTCAACCTCCTCGACTTTTACTCCTTGACCCCCTCCCAGCTAGTCCCAAATTCTTGTCGTGTAATTAGTGCTTTCGTCATTCTCTGTCACCGTCTAGGTGTACCCCTAGGATTAGCTTGTTTTGTAACTTCTATTCTCTCCGAGCCCAAAAGGGGTGGTGGCTGTTCCAGCCCCGACCCAATAGGGTTCTGAAGCTCCTTCTACCTTCATCGATCAAGGGGTGGAAACCCCGCTTCTTCTTCGCCAACGTCGACCAAGTCCGGCCCCGGTGGGGAGACCCCGACCTCCAAGGGAACGCCGTGGCTGTTCAGCCTGGGGACCGGGAGGCGCTGGGGCTGCTGTTGGCCAGCGAAATTCCCCGATACACCTTGCTGTTATCGGAGGATAATCTGGAGTCGGCGGGCCTCATCTCTCACCGGGGTAAGCCTTCTCCATACTTAGCCAAAAATTCTGCCCCTTTGCTTCCCTTTTTTTTTTTTTTCTCCTTTCCTTTTTTTTTATTTAACTGTTCTAAAAGTGCAACTTGTGCCACGCAGCGATGAAGATTTCGGTCGCAAGGTTGGTGGAAGCCGCCTCCAAGAAAAGGGCCCGGGAAGGGCCATCCAGGGGGGCGGCAGGCCCCGACCCCAAAACGCCCAGTAGTCCGGGCCTCTCCTCCGATGCCAGTTCCTCCACCCCCGGCTCCGCAACACGTCCCGGCCATCCCGGAGGTCGACCTCACAGCTGATACTCCGTCGGAGGTGGGAGCGACAGTGGGAGCCACCGTCGAAGAGCTAGCAGCGGAGGTGCCCATGCCAACTGAAGAGCTCCCGGCCCCCAGGGGATCGACTCCACCAGGCGCCGCCAGGGACCGGGGTGAGGGACCATCCTGCCCCGCTAGTCCACTCCCCGGGGGCCACTTAGGAGCGGCCCACGCACAGAACCGGGGACATCCGAGACGGCGAAGGGAGGCGAGGGCACATCCAGGCTGCCCGAATACTCCCTGAGCGACGGTCGTTGGGCCGAGCAGGTCCTGGGTCCAATTTTTGACCCTAGGATCATTGAGGGCCTCAGCCAGCAGAAGGCGGGTGCGTTCTTCCGGGACTCCTACGCCGCCGTCGTCAGGGTAAGCAATCTTCTCGCTTCTTACCCTCCATTATACACACATATACACTTTATTTTGCTGACCTGGGGCTTACGCGTGCAGATTGCGCACTCCCTGAAGGCTGCCAGGGAGGTAATCCATGGGGGAAAGAACCTTCTGCGGGAAACGCAGAAGGAGATTGAGGAGGCCCAGCGCCGTGCGGAGGCGGCAGAGAAGGTGCTGGAGGCGGTCAAGGACACCTGCACGAGCGAGGTGAGGGCCGCCATGAGCCGGGCGGAGATGGAGGCCGACCGTATGCGCACAGCGCTTTCCCAAATGACGGAGGCTGTGAGCGCGGTCATGGCCAGAGATATGCATATCTCTAAGCTGACCTCAGCTCTCCGGGAGGCCGAGGACCGGGCGGGCGCGGCGGCGGAAGAGGCAAGAGCGGCAAGGGAGGAGGCAAGAGCGGCGAGGGAGGCTGAAAGGATTGTGGTGGAGGCCCTTACTGCAGAAAAGACCCAAGCCGCTGGGCTCGTAGAGGAATACAAGGCGTCTGGGCATTTTGTAGACGACCTGGCCGAAGCTTCGGCCTCTGTATTCCTTGATGGGTTCCAGTACGGCAAGGAGAAAGTAGCCAGGGATCTGAATTTCCCCCGGGCCTTGGAGGTCGAACTGGAGCGGTTGTCAGACTCGGCCCCTTCTGACGACGAGCCGCACCGACCGAGCCATGAACTCGCGCTTGTAACCTTGCTTTTTCCCTTGTTTTTGTAAACCCGACAACGTCGGCGTTTTGTAGTTCTTTTCAGTTAATGAGAATACTTTTTCGAAATGATTTCTGAATTGTCGTTGACTTCATTGATTCGATAAGTAGCCTCATGATTCCATTAGTTCTGATAGTTCCAGGGGACACCTCCCCAACCGTTTGAACCCGAAAGTTAGGGCTAGGTACGGTTGGATTTTAGGAGCAGAAATGCCCCCGGTCAAAGATTAGGCAGGTAGGCCCCTCGGGGCTTACCGGCGCAACACCCTGTCGAGCACTGGACCTTGTACTAGGTTGGTGTGTAGCTCTTGATGCCTGCGGGAATTAGCTTTCATTCGACCGGCAGGACCTTGGACCGCCGGGTGTCGGGGCCTGGTTGTGAAGAGCTGTTGGTGCACCGCTCCGCGAGCAGCTCGCTAGGCTTTGTGCCTGGCTAGTGCAGGGCTTTGAGTGCCGGCGGGGCGCCGAGCTTTTGCTGTTGAGAGCCAGTGGCACACTGCTCTGCCAATGGTACACTGGGCTTTGTGCCTGGCTAGTGTAGGGCTTTGAGGGCCGGCGGGGCGCCGGGCTTTTGTTGTTGAGAGCCAGTGGCACACTGCTCTGCCAGTGGTACACTGGGCTTTGTGCCTGGCTAGTGCAGGGCTTTGAGTGCCGGCGGGGCGCCGGGCTTTTGTTGTTGAGAGCCAGTGGCACACTGCTCTGCCAATGGTACACTGGGCTTTGTGCCTGGCTAGTGCAGGGCTTTGAGTGCCGGCGGGGCGCCGGGCTTTTATTGTTGAGAGCAGTGGCACACTGCTCTGCCAGTGGTACACTGGGCTTTGTGCCTGGCTAGTGCAGGGCTTTGAGTGCCGGCGGGGCGCCGGGCTTTTGTTGTTGAGAGCCAGTGGCACACTGCTCTGCCAGTGGTACACTGGGCTTTGTGCCTGGCTAGTGCAGGGCTTTGAGTGCCGGGGCGCCGGGCTTTTGTTGTTGAGAGCCAGTGGCACACTGCTCTGCCAGTGGTACACTGGGCTTTGTGCCTGGCTAGTGCAGGGCTTTGAGTGCCGGCGGGGCGCCGGGCTTTTGTTGTTGAGAGCCAGTGGGAGTGCCGACGGGGCGTCGGGCTTTTCTGCGAGTGCCGACGGGGCGTCGGGCTTTTCTGTGAAAATTTAGATAGCTAAAATTGACTCTCGTTAATATTGAACAAAGGGCGAAGACCCAAGCGAACACAGGGATGTTGCTTAATCATGAAAGAAGAAATACATTACTGATAGTACCGACGGAGGTTATCCGCATTCCACGTCCTAGGGAGTAGCGTCCCATCAAGTTCTTCAATTTTATAAGCTCCGTGGCGGAGCGTCTCGGTGATCCAGTAAGGCCCCTCCCAGTTAGGGGCTAGCTTGCCTCCCTCAGTTGGCTTCGAGATATCAGCCCGTTTAAGGACTAGATCTCCTGGCAGGAAAGTCCGGGGGCGCACGCGGGCGTTGTAGTATTTCGCGGCCCGTTGCCGGTAGGCTGCCATTCGAAGCCGTGCTCGGTCTCGCACCTCCTCCATCAGGTCGAGGTTGGCTCGCAGTTGGTCGGGGTTACCCTCCTCGCTATAGGCTTCTACCCAGGGACTGGGTGCACCGATCTCCACTGGAATAATAGCCTTAGAACCAAAGACTAAGCTAAATGGCGTTTCGCCGGTGGGGGTTCGCGGCGTTGTATGATAAGCCTACAGCACGCTGGGGAGCTCTTCCACCCATCGTCCCTTGCAGCCATCTAGCCGAGACTTCAGTCCCTGGAGGATGATTCGGTTGGTCACTTCAGCTCCCCCGTTGGTTTGAGGATGCCCGACGGAGGTGAACCTCTGACAGATACCCAGCTCGGAGCAGAACTCCCGGAAAGACGCATTGTCAAACTGCCGCCATTATCAGTGACTAGTGTGCGCGGCAGCCCGAACCGACATATGATTGACTTCCAGAAGAAAGATCTCACTTTGCTCTCGGTAATCTTGGCCAGAGCCTCAGCTTCAACCCACTTGGTGAAGTGGTCCACCGCCACCAAGAGGAACCTCCGCTGCCCAGAGGCTGGGGGAAATGGACCCAAGATATCCATGCCCCACTGGGCAAAGGGCCAAGGTGCCACCAGGGGGGTCAGGTGAGATGTCGGCTGCCGCTGGATATTGGCATGACGTTGGCAGCTATCACACTTCTTGACAAGCTCGGCCGCGTCCTCCTTCATCGTCAACCAAAAGTACCCTTGGCGCAAGGCCTTGTAGGCTAGGGCTCTGCCCCCCAGATGACTCCCGCATACACCTTCGTGGATCTCCCTAAGGATATAGTCTGACTCGGTTGGAGCCACACACCTGAGGACCGGGTATGAAAAGGATCTCCGATAAAGCTTCCCGTCCATCATCAAGAATCTCGGGGCCCTTCGCCTGAGCAGCTTGGCCTCAGCGGGGTTCTCCGGGAGAGTGCCGTCGGTCAAGTACCGGATGTAGGCGTCCATCCAGGAGGGCTCCTGCTCCACTGGCAACGCTTCATCCGCGACCTCTATGCTTGGGACTTGTAGGTGCTCCACGTATGTCCTTCCTAGCATCCCGTCGACCGAAGTGGCCAAACGGGACAGCGCGTCAGCCCTGGCATTCTCTGCCCTGGGGATATAGCTGATGCGGAAGTAAGAAAAATGAGATGCCTGGGACCGCACCTTGCTCAAGTAGCGGGACATGATTGGGTCCCTAGCCTCGTACTCCCCGGCGATTTGTCCAGAAATGAGTTGAGAGTCTGTGAAGGCCCTCAAGCGCCCCGCGCCCAGCTCCTCAGCTAATCTCATCCCCGCCAGCAGGGCCTCGTACTCCGCCTGATTGTTGGTTGCCAGGAACTGGAATCTGAGAGCATACTCCACCACGTCTCCCTCCGGGCTCGCGAGAATGAGTCCGGCTCCGCTCCCTTGAGAGTTTGCCGCTCCATCTACATGCAGGATCCAGTCCTTCACTTCCCCAGATGAGGGAGGGTCCCTAGGCTCCTCCAGTCGCGCCTCCTCCATGTCCTTCTCGGTCCAGGAGCACTCGACTAGGAAATCCGCCAACACTTGGGACTTCATGGCTGATCTTGGCCGGATTAACAGGTCGAACTCGCTTAGCTTGATGGCCCATTTAGCCAGCCGGCCGGAGGTGTCGGGGCGAGACAGGATAGCTCGCAGGGGCTGGTCCGTGAGCACCACGATGGGATGGGCTTGGAAGTAAGGCCGAAGGCGCTGAGTAGAGACCACTAGGGCGAAGATAATCTTCTCAGTTTTTGAATACTGGTCTCAGCGTCATGGAGTACCTTGCTGGTATAATAGATTGGCTTCTGGGCTCCATCGGTATCCATGCGCACAAGCACGGAGCTAACAGCTTCGGGGGAAGCGGCCAGATATAAAAAGAGCTCCTCGCCATTTTCAGGCTTGGACAGTAGCGGAGGAGTAGAGAGAAACTGCTTCAACTCTTCAAAGGAGCCCTGACACTCTTTCGTCCACTCGAAGCCGTTAATCTTGCGCAGCGCCTTGAAAAAAGGTAGGCACCTCTCCGCCGACCTTGACATGAAACGACTCAAGGCCGCCACCCTCCCAGTCAGGCGCTGCACCTCCTTCTTGCTGACCGGAGGCCGCATCTCCAGGATGGCTCTGATCTTGTCGGGGTTGGCCTCGATCCCGCGCTGGGTCACCATGAAACCCAGGAACTTGCCAGCCGCTACTCCGAAGGCGCATTTGTGGGGGTTGAGCTTCATCCGGTACCGGCGTAGATTGTTAAAAGTCTCCTCGAGGTCTGCTACATGGTCTTCTGCGTTGGTGCTCTTGGTCAGCATGTCATCCACATATACCTCCATGTTGCGCTCCAGCTGATCCTCAAAAACCTTGTTCATTAATCTTTGGTAAGTAGCCCCAGCATTTTTCAGTCCAAAGGGCATCACCCTGTAACAGTAGATCCCCTTCTCCGTGACAAAGGAGGTTGCTTCTTCATCTGCTGAGCTCATCTTGATTTGATTATACCCCAAGAACGCATCCATGAAACTGAGCGTCCCATGCCCGGAGGTGGCGTCTACCAGCTGGTCGATTCGGGGGAGCGGGAAGCTGTCCTTGGGACACGCCTTATTGAGGTCGGTGAAATCCACGCACATTCTCCAGCTTCCACTGGCCTTACGAACTATCACGACGTTCGCCAACCAGTCGGGGTAGCGCACCTCGCGGACGTGGCCAGCCGCCAACAGCTTCCGCACCTCCTCGTCAACAGCCTTCTGCCGGTCCAGGGCAAAACTCCTTTTCTTCTGCCTGACGGGCCGGCACTCCGGTCGAATGTTAAGCTGATGTGTAATCACCTCCTCCGGGATCCCGGGCATGTCGGACGCTGACCATGCGAAGACATCGGCGTTGGCCCGCAGAAAGGTAAGGAGCCGGTCACGAGCTTCATCCGGAAGTAAGGCTCCAACTCGAACCGTCTGCATGGGGTCCTCCCCGAGGGGGAAAGTGAGCAGTCGCTCGGCTGGTTCCCCCCTCCTCTCCAAGTCTCGCGGGTCAAGGGCCTCGGGTGCTGGTGCAGATGGCGGTGCAGGCGCTGCCTCCTGGGGATTGGGGGCCAAGTGATAGCAGAGCGCCGGCAGGCCCTGGTCTCCTCGCATCTCGCCGATCCCTCTAGTGGTCGGGAACCTCA
Source organism: Calamus simplicifolius (assembly GCA_900491605.1). Lineage (NCBI taxonomy): Eukaryota > Viridiplantae > Streptophyta > Magnoliopsida > Arecales > Arecaceae > Calamus > Calamus simplicifolius. Next base: position 75,585 of record UESW01003062.1, on the reverse strand, counting down.
TAGGAGCCGCTTGGTGGATATGACGGCATCCAAGAGGTTGAGCCCGGGCCTCCCAAGAATCGCGTTGTACGCCAGGGGCACACGGACTACCAAAAATTTTATAAGGACAGTGCTTTGGCACGGAGCCGTTCCAGCCGTTACGGGAAGAGTAATTTCCCCCTCGACCCTCACAGAATCTCCTGTGAATCCCATCAAAGGTGTGACGACAGGTCGAAGTAGATCATGCGACAAATTCATGCGAACAAAGGCATCATAGTTCAAAACATCTACGGAGCTTCCACTGTCGACTAGGATTCGTTTTACAGGATGTTTAGCAATCGTCATGGATACGACGACGCTATCATCATCTTTATTTACAACCCCCTCCAAGTCCTTTTCAAAAAAGGAATTACAGCTTCTACTCCTCCCTCTCCCCTTGGTCTCTTCGACGGGCCTCCTGCCCCCCAGGAAACCATCACCACTGTCTTCTCCGTCGGGGTGTTATCAATTACCGGCGTGTAGGCGCTGACGGGCCAGGAGCTCCCGGGTTGTTCCTTTGGACAAACTTCCTCAGGTGGCCTTGTTGAATGAGGTCTTCAATGGCTTTCTTCAGCTGCCGGCAGTTGTCGGTGTTGTGGCCATGGTCCCGGTGGTAGCGGCAGTAGAGATTTTTGTTCCGGGGAATCTTCGGGTTGATGGGAGGAGGGCGTTGCAGATAGGGCTCCCCTTCGATCTCGAGTAGGATCTGAGATATCGGGGCAAGCAGTGGAGTGTAAGGCCCGTCTCTCGGTGCAGGAGGTCGAGGACGGTGGTCTGGTCGGCGAGGAGGCTCGGGCCTCCTGGGGCGGGCTTCGGCAGGTTCTAGCTGGATTGGCTTCCTGGGTATGCTCCCGCCAGCTTCACGCCGGGAAAAGTTAGCTTCGTCTGCCCAGATGTACTTTTGGGCGCGGATCAGAAGTTCGGAGTAGGAGCCCGGCGGCTTTTTGTCAAGAGAGTATGCGAAGCGAGAAGGGCAGAGCCCCCGCTTTAGAGCCAAGGTAGCCACCGAGTCTTCCAAATTGTAGACCTCCAAGGCGGCTTCTTTAAACCGGGCGACATAGTCCCGCAGAGGCTCGCCATTCTTCTGCTGAACGGCAAATAGACTATCCGCCACCCTCGGGATCTTCTGACAGGCATCAAAGTGGGCTAGAAAAGCCCTCTCCAACTGGCGGAAGGAGTCGATGCTTTGCGGCGGCAGGCGAGAATACCAAGCCCGGGCAGCTTTTTTCAGAGTAGCCGGGAAAGCCACACACATAAGCGAGTCAGTGGCCCCCTGAACTTGCATGAGTACCTTGTAGCTCTCCAAATGGTCCAGGGGATCCGTAGTCCCATCATATGGGTCCAGTTGAGGAAGGCGGAACCTGGTAGAGATAGGCTCCTCCATGATGCGGCGGGACAGGGGAGGTCGACTGTCGTAGTCAGTCTCTGGCAGGTGGGTGATCCGACGGCTAAGTTCTTCCAGCTTCTGGTTGCACTCCTCGAGTCGACACTCAGCTCGACGAGGCATCCGGCCATCAAAGGAGCCCTCTCCTGAAGATTCAGAAGAAGAATGGGGGCGGCGATGCCGGCGCGGGTGCTCCGCCTCCTTTCCATGCCGCCGCTTAGGAGAGACGCTGGCGTGACGAGAAGGAGACCGGGGCCTTTTGGATGCCTCGTGGTGATGCGGTTTGGCCGGGGATCGGCGGCGATGATCTGCAGGAACTGGCGATCTCCGGCGGAAGGAATGCTAGCTAGGCTGCATCACCCCAGGGATAGACGGGTTCGGCTCCGATTGCCGTAAGGCTGCTTGCTGGTGCTGCAGGCCCTGAACCATCGCCGCCAGCGACTGGACCTGCATGGCCAAGGCAGTAAATCAATCCTCCTGGGGTAGCTGTGGAACAGGCGCAGGAACGTCATTTTGCGGAGCAGAAGGCCCTGCCCCCTGGAGGTTTGGAGGCTCCGGGAAACAGGATGCGAGAGCCGGGGGGGCCTCCGCGGGTGGACCAGTCCCGCAGCGCTGCCCCCCAGCGCGGCCGGCTGAAACTCCTTTCGTTCGAGTCGTCACCATGATTTGGTTTGAAGAGCTCGAAGTCAGGAGAAGAAGAAAGCTGTTGGTTCGACGTCTTTCTTACACCCCCCTTCCTGGCGCACCAATCTGATGACGCCAAGCCACCTTCCTCAAACGTCGGGGAAGATGGGCGTCCTTCACCTCGGAGTCCTGCAAGAAAAGTCCCCGGAGACCGGTGGCGCCGGTGGGGACCCTCCGACGATCAAGTCAGTCACTTGGGCTCAGACAAAGAACCGCTCCAGCGAAGAGGAGCTGAGGCGGTTAGGGTTTTTGCTGGGAGGAAGAAAGCTCAGAAAAACCAGAGTTCAGATCCCACTTACAGCGCTAGCTCATGTCCTTATATTTGTCCGAATACCTTCTCTTACAATCTGAGGAGATCGCCTTTGTACCATGGCTACACGTGCCGGAGACATTCCTGTACTGCTTATTGACGTGACATCATACGTGTCCAGTGGCCGTGAAGGCATGCAGTGCGCGCCACCGGCTGACGAGACCGAGCACAGTTGCGAGTGGCAGCCTACCGTACGCCGTAGCAAGGCATGGCCGTGTACAGGGACATGCAATTCCCCATACGCCGTTATGAGGTATGACCCTCCGTAACGGGGCGGGACAATCACGGATGTACTGAGAATCACGTGTGAGTGTCACACGGCATGGGACTGTCGTTTTCCTTGGCGGTTAAGTTGCATGCTAACTGCTGACGACATTCCCACCGAGACCGGAGAGGGTCCAAGGGGAGTGCAAGTGCTAGAGCACCCCGAGAAATGATGACTCCATCCCCCGACCCCGAGGGTGTCCCGGGGATAGGGAAGTGACAGTGCACCCCGAGGCCGGTGGGGGCCTCGGGGTTAAGAAATGATGACCCCACCCCCCGACCCCAAGGGGGTCCCGGGGGTGGGGAAATGACAGTGCACCCCGAGGCCGGTGGAGGCCTCGGGGTTAAGAAATGATGACCCCACCCCCGACCCCGAGGGGGTCCCGGGGGTGGAGGAGTGACAGTGCACCCCAAGGCCGGTGGGGGCCTCGGGGTTAAGAAATGACGACCCCACCCCCCGACCCCGAGGGGGTCCCGGGGGTGGGGAAATGACAGTGCACCCCGAGGCCGGGGGCCTCGGGGTTAAGAAATGATGACCCCACCCCCGACCCCGAGGGGGTCCCGGGGGTGGAGGAGTGACAGTGCACCCCGAGGCCGGTGGGGGCCTCGGGGTTAAGAAATGATGACCCCACCCCCGACCCCGAGGGGGTCCCGGGGGTGGAGGAGTGACAGTGCACCCCGAGGCCGGTGGGGGCCTCAGGGTTAAGAAATGACGACCCCACCCCCCGACCCCGAGGGGGTCCCGGGGGTGAAGAAATGACAGTGTACCTCGAGGCCGGTGGGGGCCTCGGGGTTAAGAAATGATGACCCCACCCCCGACCCCGAGGGGTCCCGGGGGTGAAGGAGTGACAGTGCACCCCGAGGCCGGTGGGGGCCTCGGGGTTAAGAAATGATGACCCCACCCCCGACCCCGAGGGGGTCCCGGGGTTGGAGGAGTGACAGTGCACCCCGAGGCCGGTGGGGGCCTCGGGGTTAAGAAATGATGACCCCACCCCCCGACCCCGAGGGGGTCTCGGGAATGAGGAAATGACAGTGCACCCCGAGGCCGGTGGGGGCCTCGGGGTTAAGAAATGATGACCCCACCCCCCGACCCCGAGGGGGTCCCGAGGGTGGGGAAATGACAGCGGCTGCCGTTACCTTTTCTGACGACACTGGGATCAGTCATATCAACAAGCATATTACCAAATGCCCCCCAGAGCTATGCAATAAAATCAAGAAGTTAGAAACATGAGGTTAAAAAAAAAAAAAACCTTTTTAAAAGATTGTAATTGACTACCAACAATACAAACATTTAATCACTATATAATTGGCATGCATATGGATGGATGCATTGGGTCATCTTCATGCGTTGATATGAATGGTCAGAGATTTTCCACGGAATAAGCAGTTTCGCAGCTGATGATAATGATATTACTCCAGCGAGGAGAAGAAGATTTAACGCGAATCAACTTACCTAAGATTGTCCGGCGAACGCCAGCAAATGACCACCGGCCACCACTCTTCGGTCACTGTCCGCTCTATGAGACAGGCTAGATTTAGGGCCTTGGAAGATCGCGACGGAAGCCAGGAAAGGTCGGGCCGGGCAAGAAGTATAACTCACGGGTAGGAAACCGGGTTGAAATGTAAAGACCCACACATACCCGACCCGGTTGTTTTCCCGTTCAGGCGCAAGCCTGGGGCTGGGCCCCTTGCACCGAGGGGACGCCGGCGCTTGACCCCACGTAACCCGAGTGCCGGTCTGATTGGCCAATCCAGCTACGAAAAGTCTCGCTGCAGCCCATGCAGTGCAGCAGAAGCTCCACAACGCATCATGATTTTGGCATATGATATATGTATATGCATGTCAACATATATATATATATATATATATATATATATATATATATATATATATATAACATGCATATATCATGCATCATGTATTAATTATCATGCGCAATGCGCTTATTTTACATCATGCATGGTGCAGCAAGACTTTTTTATTCAGTTAACCTGATCAAACTAACAATATCTTGTTAGAGGCCCATTTACTACACAATGGAAGTCATATCCCAAACAAGGAAAAGTCTTTGTACACCGCGCGCGGTGTTGACCGCAGCGTGTATGACTCTACATATCCGAAAATATTTTTGTTCTTTTTGCACTGCATACATAGCCGTATACGAATGCAGTCAATCACTGTACGGGATGCATGCACTCCTGCACTATGCACGATGCAGGAGGACTTTTGTCCCAAACAATCTATCGTCGTAGACCACTTGAGCAAGCCTAAATGACGCCAATGATCCAATGGGCCTCGTCGCATATAGATACAAATGTGGAAAGTTGTTTATTTAATACTGATGGGGCCAGTTGACCCCATGAAAAATAAAATTTTTTGGACGGCCCCAAAGGCCGACAGACTCTAGCACCAGCCTCCAGCGTCGGCCGCCAGCGTCGGCCTTCAGCGATGGCCTCCAGCGTCGGCCTTCAGCGTCGGCCTCCAGCGCCAGCCTCCAGCGCTGGCCAAAGGCCGATAGACTCCAGCGATGGCCTTCAGCGTCGGCCTCCAGCGCCAGCCTCCAGCGCTGGCCAAAGGCCGACAGACTCCAGCGATGGCCTCCATCGTCGGCCTCCAGCGCCAGCCTCCAGCGCCAGCCTCCAGCGCTGGCCAAAGGCCGACAGACTCCAGCGCCAGCCGCCAGCGCCGGCCTCCAGCGTCGGCCTCCAGCGTCGTCTCCAGCGCCAGCCGCCAGCGCCGGCCTCCAGCGTCGTCTCTAGCGCCGCCCCCCAAGGCCGACACATCAGAGGCCGACACCCGAAGACCATCGGTCCCAAAGGCCGACACCCGACGGCCCCAAAGGCCGACACCCAAAGGCCGACACCCGACGGCCCCAAAGGCCGACACCCGTCGGCCCCAAAGGACGACGCTTTCAAGGCCGGCATCTCCAAGACAAGCGACACCGGCATGTCCAAGCGAGTCGACCCCGGCATCTTCCCAGCCACCGACACTTCTCAGCCGGCCCCGACGCTTCCATCCTAGCCGCCCCCGCCTGATCCAAACCGGCCCGGCGTCCCCCTGCCGGCCCTCTACTTCTCCAAGCAAGACAGGCGACCCCGGCATGTCCAAGCGAGTCGGCCCAGGCATGTCCAAACGAGTCAACCCCGGCATCTTCCCAGCCGGCCCCGGCACTTCTCAGCCGGCCCCGGCGCGTACATCCTAGTCGGCCCCGCCTGATCCAAATCGGCCCCGGCATCACCAGTTCCACCGAGTCGGCCAAGGCCACCCCAGGCCGGCCTGACTCGGCCCCGGCATCTCCAGTTCCGCCGAGTCGGCCAAGGCCATCCTAGGCTAGCCTGACTCGGCCCCGGCGTCTCCCAGGCCAGCCCGACTCGGCCCCGGCATCTCCAGTTCCTTCGAGTCGGCCAAGGCCATCCTAGGCCGGCCTGACTCGGCCCCGGCATCTCCGGTCCCGCCGAATCGGCCAAGGCCATCCCGGGCCAGCCCGACTCGGCCCCGGCATCCCCTGTCCCGCCAAGTCGGCCAAGGTCGTCCCTGGCCGACCCGACTCGGCCCTGGTGTCTCCGGTCCCGCCGAGTCGGCCAAGGCCATCCCCGGCCAGCCCGACTCGGCCCCGTCGTCTCCAAGTCCATCGATTCGGCCTCGCCCCGGCACTGCCTTGCCGGCTGGACGGCCTCGGCCATCTCAGGTCGACCCAGCTCGGCCCTGACAAGACGGAACCCCCCAGTTCCCGCCAAATCAGCCCCAGTGGTTCAAAAAACTACCTCTCTGACGTGCGCCGCCCAACAGCCCAGCTGCTGATGGGACATAACCCACCAACTAGCCCAGATTCACGCAACGGCCCAGCAGACCTTCTGACTTCACGAAAACCCACGTGATGGTGCCAGCGTCAACCCCTATAAAAGGATAAGTTACGTCGAAAACAAGGTAACACATTTTACCCACTGGAGGCCCTAACTCTCAAAGGGACGACCCGGTCCTTCTAAGACCTCTCCCTTCTCAAGAGCTCTCTCGAGCTCCTTCTCTACTGTGACCTTTGTCACTAACTTGGGCGTCGAAGGGTCCCACCGAGGAACCCTCTCTGTCTTGGGACTTCTTTTATGCAACCCGGTGAAGAAGAAGAGCCTCCGTTCTTGACGTCCAGGAGGGGTGATCGAGCGTCATCAGATTGGCACGCCAGGAAGGGGGAGAGGTGCACAAGAAAAAGTAGCAAACGTCTTCCCTGAGCTACATCTTCCATCCCCTCTCTTCTCCTAGAAGCCATGGTGGTGACACGAGCCCAGGACGCCTCCGTCAGCTGCCCGACGGGGCTCCCCCCGCCAACTAGACAGCAGGAGGCCAATCCCCCTGCTGCCAGCCCTCCGGTTGCCGGCCCGCCACCGGACGCCGCCCTCCAAATGGCGGAGCAGCTGGCAACCCTCTCCCAGCAAGTTCAGAATCTCACTGCCATGGTCCACGGACTCCAGCAGCAGCAGTCCGTGGCCACCCAGCACCAGACTGCTCCCCCCGCCAGCCAGCAGTCGGCGAGGGGAGGTTCTCCTCGGTGAGCCGCCGGCCGACGTCAGGTTTCCCTAAGGAAGCCTCGACGCGAGCCCTCCAAGCGGCCGCGGTCCCCTGGCCACGGCCCCAACGAGCTTCCTCCCAAGCCACATCATCACGAGGAACCCAGGCGGAAGTCCCGACTTCCGTCTCCATCTTCTGCTTCCTCTTCTTCTTCTTCCTCGAGCCATCCCGAAGGGCTCCGACGATCAACCGCCAGGCGGAGGAACGCCTAGAGGAGTACAACCGGTGCCTCGACGAGCTCGCCATGAAGATAAACTACCAGCCGAAGGAAGAGTTTGACACTCGTCCTCCTTACACCCGCCGCATACTGGAGGAACCGGTCCCCTCCAGGTTCTGCTTCCCCCAGGTAGACCCGTATGATGGTACGACCGACCCTCTCGACCACCTTGAGAGCTACAAGGCCATGATGCAAGTCTAGGGCTCCTCAGATGCCCTTCTCTGCAAGGCCTTCTCTGCAACCTTGCGGAAGGCCGCCCGTGCGTGGCATTCACGCCTGTCTCCCCACAGCATAGACTCCTTTCGGGAGCTAGAGAGGGCATTCCTGGCCCACTTTGACGCCTACCGCTGGATTTCGAGGGTAGCGGACAGCCTCTTCTCCGTCTGCCAGAAGGAAGGAGAGTCCCTGCGAAACTTTGTGTCCCGATTCAAAACCGCTGCCCTCGAGGTCTACCATCTTGATGATGCGGTGGCCACCCTGGCGCTGAAGCAGGGACTCCTTCCGTCCCGCTTCACCTTCTCCTTGGACAAGAAGCCTCCGAGCTCTTACTCCAACCTCCTCCTCCGGGCTCAGAAGTACATCCGGGCAGATGAAGCCGACCTCACTCGCCGGGAGTCTTCGAAGGGCTCCAGCCACAAATCCGCTTGCCCTGAGCCGAGCGGACCTCCTTGACATCGCCGATCCGACCCACCTCACCGGTCCGACAACAGGTGCCGAAGCCCTGTCCCCGATGAGGGTAAGCTCACTCCTCTCCTTGCCCCTTGATCCCACATCCTGATGGAGATCGAGGGCGAGCCCTACCTTCAACGTCCTCCCCCCATGAAGAAGGGTGTATCCCGCGACAGAAGCTACTACTGTCGATTCCACCGGGACTACGGCATGACACCGATAGCTTCTACAGTTTGAAACGGGCCATCGAGGAGCTCATCCAATGGGGCTACCTCAGCAAGTACATCCAGAAGATGCCACAACCGCTGCCGGCCATCATGGGGCCTCCACCAGCTCAAGCCGCCGTCGACAACACCCCCACGGAGCGGACCATCGGGATGGTGTCCTGGGGGTCAGCCTCTGCATCCAAGCGGCCGAGGGGGGAGGGTGCTCCAAATAATGTAATGCCCCAGGGGGAGACAGCTGTAATGGAGAATGTAAACAATGAAGGCGTAGTCGTCGCTATGACGATCGCCAAACACCCTGTAAAAAGGATTTTAGTTGATAGTGGCAGCTCAACTGACATCCTTACTTACGACGCCTTTGTTCGGATGGGTTTATCTGTTGACTCCCTTCAGCCCATGGCGACCCCGCTAGTCGGATTCACCAGAGATTCTGTGAGGGTCGAGGGCGAAATATCCTTGCTCGTGATGGCCGGAACCCTGCCATGCCAAAGCACCGTGATCATGAAATTCCTAGTCGTGAGGGTCCCTTTGGCATACAACGCCATTCTTGGGCATCCAGGCCTGAATCTTTTAGAAGCGGTTATCTCCACCTGATGTCTACTGGTGCAGTTCCCCACCAGCGAAGGAGTTAGAGAAATGCATGGGGAGATAAGCCCGGTATTACCTTGCTATCATGCGGCGTCAAGCCCTTTGGAGGCCGACCCGGCCCTGGAAGCGTCCGACCCTAGAGATTCCGCCAAAGGAGGGGAGCCCACCGAGCACCTCCTGACCTTCCCCCTCAACGATGACCCAAAAGGACCGTCCGTGTAGGCGGACTCCTTCCCCTGGAAGACCGGGAGCGCCTCTTAGCTTTCTTGCGGGCTAACTCGGACGTCTTCGCCTGGTCAGCGTGACATGCCCGGCATTCCTCCGGAAGTCATCACCCACAAGCTCAACATCGACCCATGCCACCGTCCAATCCGTCAAAAGAAGAGGAGCTTTGCCCCCGACCAACAAAGGGCGATTGATGAGGAAGTCAACAAGCTGATCAGCGCCGGCCACATCCGAGAGGCGCGCTACCCAAGCTGGCTGGCCAACGTAGTCATGGTGCGTAAGGCAAACGGGAGCTGGAGGATCTGTATAGACTTCACCGACCTCAACAAGGCGTGCCCAAAAGACAGCTTTCCCTTGCCAAGAATTGACCAGCTGGTCGATTCCACCTCTGGTCATGAGCTTCTCAGCTTCATGGATGCCTTCTCTGGATATAACCAGATAAGGATGGACCCCGGCGACGAGGAGCACACCTCCTTCGTGACAGAGAAAGGCATTTACTGTTACAAGGTGATGCCTTTTGGCCTCAAGAATGCGGGAGCGACCTATCAGCGGCTGATGAACAAGGTGTTCCAGGACCAGCTCGGCCGGAACATGAAGTCTACGTGGACGACATGCTGACGAAGAGCACCCATGCTGTCGATCACATCTCCGACCTGGAAGAAACTTTTAATAACCTCCGTCACTTCCAAGTCAAGCTGAACCCTAAGAAGTGTGCTTTTGGGGTCACGGCAGGTAAATTTCTGGGCTTTATGGTGACCCAGCGTGGAATTGAGGCGAACCCAGAGAAGATCAGTGCCATACTTGACATGAGGCCGCCGTCCAACAAGAAGGAAGTGCAACGGCTAACGGAGAGGATAACGGCTTTGAGTCGTTTTCTCTCCAGATCGGTGGAGAGGTGTTTGCCTTTCTTCAAGGCCCTGCGGAAAGTGAACGGTTTTGCATGGACGGACGACTTCCAGGAAGCTTTCGATGGCTTGAAGGCGTTCCTGTCCTCCCCACCGCTCCTCTCCAAGCCGGGAGACGGGGAGAGTCTTTTCCTTTACTTAGCCGCCTCCCCAGAAGCCGTCAGCTCAGTCCTGGTGCGCCTTGACGCTGACGAACCCAAAGGCCAGTCTACTACGTGAGCAAGGTCTGCATGACGCCGAGGTCAGGTATTCCAAAACGGAGAAGGTCATTTTCGCCTTGATAGTTTCTGCCCAGCGTCTTCGCCCGTATTTCCAAGCCCATCCTATCGTGGTGCTCACGGACCAACCTCTTCGAGCCATCCTGGCCCGTCCGATACTTTGGGTCGACTCGCCAAATGGGCCATCAAGCTGGGGGAATTCGACATCTCTTTCCAAGCACGATCGGCCTTGAAGTCCCAAGTCCTGGCCGACTTCCTGGTCGAGTGCACTTGGGCGGAAGAAGATCTCAAGGAGGTCCCTGGGGAGCAGCCCAGCCCGAGCCGAGCGGTGATGGAGAGACCTGGATCCTCCACGTGGACGGCGCATCGAATTCTCAAGGGAGTGACGCCGGCCTCATTCTTGCGGGCCGGAGGAGAGAGAACCGAGTGCGCTCAGAGATTTCTTTTTGAAGCCACCAACAACCAAGCGGAGTATGAAGCCCTGCTGGCCGGGTTAAGATTAGCCCAGGAGGTTGGAGCAAAGCACCTCAGAGCCTACACGGACTCGCAACTCATCTCCGGGCAAATCAACGGAGAGTATGAGGCGCGACCCCGTTATGGCGCAATATCTGAAAAAGGTTCAACTCTTGACCTCCTCACTGCCTTACTTCAGCATCAGTTACATCCCCCGAAGCGAAAACGCAAAGGCCGACGTCCTCTCTCGACTGGCTACCTCCGCGACGGCTTGACGAGGGATGCCTACATCGAATATCTAGAAAGGCCCAGTATAGAGGGCGGGGAGGAAGTCCTCCCGCTCACCCCGGAACTACATGGATGGACGCCTATATCCGCTATCTCGCCGATGGCACCCTCCCTGACGACTGCAACGAAGCCAGATTGCTCAAGTGGAGGGCCTCCAAGTTCATCCTTCTCGACGGGTGCCTATACAGAAGGTCATTCTCCTATCCGTTGCTTAAGTGCGTAGGCCCGCCGATGCTGACTACATCCTCAGAGAAATCCACGAGGGCATTTGCGAGAATCATCTGGGGGCAGATCCTTAGCCCAGAAGGCTCTCCGTCAGGGGTACTTCTGGCTCACTATGAAGGAGGACGCGGCCAAGCTAGTTCAAAAGTGTGACGGCTGCCAGCGCCACGCGCACATCCAACGTCAGCCGCCTGCCCCGCTGAGCCCGCTCTCGGCTCTGTGGCCCTTCGCCCAGTGGGGAATGGACATCCTTGGACCGTTCCCCCAGCTCCAGGGCAACGGAGATTCTTGTTGGTCGCCATTGACTATTTCACCAAGTGGGTCGAGGTTGAGGCATTGGCCAAAATCACGGAGAGCAAAGTTAAGGCTTTCTTCTGGAAGTCGATCATATGCCGCTTTGGCTTGCCTCACACCCTCGTCACGACAACGGTCGCCAGTTCAACAACGAGGCATTCAAAACCTTCTGCGAGGAGCTAGGCATTCATCGCCGATTCACCTCCGTCGGCCACCCCCAGACCAACAGGGAGGCTGAGGTCATGAACCGCACCATCCTCAGAGGGCTTAGGACTCGCCTAGACAGCTCCAAAGGACGCTGGGTAGAAGAGCTCCCCAGTGTGATATGGGCTTACCACACAACGCCCAGAACCCCGACGGGCGAAACTCCTTTTAGTCTCTCCTTCGGATCCGAGGTCGTCATCCCTGTCGAGATCGGATTGCCCAGTCTATGTGTGGAGTCCTTCAATGAGGAAGGCAACCCCGCATTGATTCGGGCCAACCTAGACTTCATCGACGAGGCGCATGACAGGGCGAGACTACGCATGGCGACCTTTCGTCAGCGAGCGGCTAAGTACTACAACGCCCGAGTTCGTCCCAAGGTTTTTCATCGTGGAGACTTGGTGCTATGAAAGGCCAAGGTATCAAAGCCTACCGAGGGGGACAAGCTATCCCCCAACTGGGAAGGTCCCTACCCTGTCGTCGAGGCGTTCCACCAGGGGGCATACAAACTAGAAAAGCTTGACGGGAAGCCCATTCCATGTAACTGGAATGCGGACAACCTCCGCCGATATTATCAATGATGTACTCCCAGAAGCATAAGTAATAAAAAAGGTCCTTTCTGACGACACAGTTTGTCCCCCCTTGTGCCAAGTCTCTCAAAAGGAGCTCACTGGTATCGCGGCCCATGGGACACCACTCGGCTCCGGTACGGCAGTGCCCTCGAGTTGGTTAAGTCCCTAAAGGCTCTGTACCCAGCTGAGTTGCCACCTGGGCAGCACATAAACCCCCAGACTGGTTCAAAAGGAGCTCACTGGCATCGCAGCCCACGGGACACCACTCGACCCCAGCACGGCGGTGCCCCCGAGTTGGTTAAGTCCCTAAAGGCTCCGTACCTGGCTGAGTCCCCACTTGGGTGGAACACAAACCCCCAGGTTGGTTCAAAAGGAGCTCACTGGCATCGCGGCCCACGGGACACCACTCGGCTCCGGCACGGTGGTGCCCCTGAGTTGGTTAAGTCCCTAAAGGCTCCGTACCCGGTTGAGTCACCACCTAGATGGCACACAAACCCCCAGGCTGGTTCAAAAGGAGCTCACTGGCATTGCGGCCCATGGGACACCACTCGGCCCCGGCACGGCGGTGCCCCCGAGTTAGTTAAGTCCCTAAAGGCTCCGTACCCGGCTGAGTCATAACTTGGGCGGAACACAAACCCCCAGGCTGGTTCAAAAGGAGCTCACTGGCATCGCGGCCCACGGGACACCACTCGGCTCCGGCACGGCGGTGCCCCCGAGTTGGTTAAGACCCTAAAGGCTCCGTACCAGGCTGAGTCACCACTTGGGCGGAATACAAACCCCCAGGCTGGTTCAAAAGGAGCTCACTGGCATCGCAGCCAATGGGACACCACTCGACCCCGGCACGGTGGTGCCCTCGAGTTGGTTGAGTCCCTAAAGGCTCCATACCTGGCTGAGTCGCCACCTAGACGGCATACAAACCCCCAGGCTGGTTCAAAAGAAGCTCACTGGCATCGCGGCCCACGGGACACCACTCGGCCCCGGCACGGTGGTGCCCCCGAGTCGATTGAGACCCTAAAGGCTCCATGCCCGGCTGAGTCACCCCTCGCAGCGGTCCCATACCCCCGAGGCAGTTCAAAAGGAACCCGACGATGCCCGGCTCTCTGGTCACCCTCCGGGGTTTACTCCCGGACCCCGCGTTTGGAAAGGATTACTGGCCGCCCTCAGCTAGCCGAAGAAGGCGCGCAGACATCCATCCAAGGCAGTGCAAGGTGCCAAGGTAAAAGCTCTACACTCCTTTCGCTTAGCCGATATGGGACACGCAAGCTCAAGGAGTATGGGGGAGGGATTTGATGGGGCCAGTTGACCCCATGAAAAATAAAATTTTTTTGGACAGCCCCAAAGGCCGACAGACTCTAGCACCAGCTACCAGCGTCGGCCTCCAGCGATGGCCTCCAGCATCGGCCTTCAACGTCGGCCTCCAGCGCTGGCCAAAGGCCGACAGACTCCAGCGATGGCCTTCAGCATCGGCTTCCAACGCCAGCCTCCAGCGCTGGCCAAAGGCCGACAGACTCCAGCGATGGCCTTCAGCGTCGGCCTCCAGCGCCAGCCTCCAGCGCTGGCCAAAGGCCGACAGACTCCAGCGATGGCCTTTAGCGTCGGCCTCCAGCGCCAGCCTCCAGCGTTGGCCAAAGGCCGACAGACTCCAGCGATGGCCTCCAGCGTCGGCCTCCAGCGTCAGCCTCTAGCGCTGGCCAAAGGCTGATAGACTCCAGCGCCAGCCGCCAGCGCCGGCCTCTAGCGTCGGCCTCCAGCGTCGTCTCCAGCGCCGGCCCCCAAGGCCGGTACATCAGAGGCCGACACCCGAAGACCGTCGGCCCCAAAGGCCGACACCTGACGGCCCCAAAGGCCGACACCCAAAGACCGTCGACCCCAAAGGCCAACACCCGATGGCCCCAAAGGCCGACACCCGAAGGCCGACACCCGACGGCCCCAATGGCCGACACCCGTCGGCCCCAAAGGATGACGCTTTCAAGGCCGGCATCTCCAAGATAAGAGACCCCGGTATGTCCAAGCGAGTCGACCCCGGCATCTTCCCAACCGGCCCCGGCGCTTCCATCCTAGCCGCCCCCGCCTGATCCAAACCGGCCCCGGCGTCCCCCTCATGGGCCCTCTACTTCTCCAGGCAAGACAGGCAACCCCGGCATGTCCAAGCGAGTCGGCCCAGGCATGTCCAAGCGAGTTGACCCCGGCATCTTCCCAGCCGGCCCTGACACTTCTCAGCCGGCCCCGGCGCTTACATCCTAGCCGGCCCTGCCTGATCCAAATCGGCCCCCGGCATCATCAGTTCTGCCGAGTTGGCCAAGGCCACCCCAGGCCGGCCCGACTCGGCCCCGGCATCTCCAGTTCCGCTGAGTCGGCCAAGGCCATCCCAGGCCGGCTTGACTCGGCCCCAGCGTCTCCTGTCTCACCGAGTCGGCCAAGGCCATACCAGGCCAGCCCGACTCGGCCCCGGCGTCTCCAGTTCCACCGAGTCGGCCAAGGCCATCTTAGGCCGGCCTGACTTGGCCCCGACGTCTCCTGTCCCGCCGAGTCGGCCAAGGCCATCCCAGGCCGACCTGACTCGGCCCCGGCGTCTCCTGTCCCGCCGAGTCGGCCAAGGCCATCCCAGGCCGACCCGACTCGGCCCCGGCGTCTCCAGTTCCACCGAGTCAACCAAGGCTACCCCAGGCCGGCCCGACTCGGCCCCGGCATCTTCAGTTCTGCCAAGTCGGCCAAGGCCATCCTAGGCTGGCCTGACTCGGCCCCGGCATCTCCAGTCCCGCTGAGTCGGCCGAGGCCATCCCCGGCCGGCCCGACTCGGCCCTAGTGTCTCCGGTCCCGCCGAGTTGGCCAAGGCCATCCCGGGCCGGCCCGACTCGACCCCGGCATCCCCTGTCCCGCCAAGTCGGCCAAGGCGATCCCTGGCCAGCCCGACTCGGCCCTGGTGTCTCCGGTCCCATCGAGTCAGCCTAGGCCATCCTCGGCCGGCCCGACTCGGCCCCGTCGTCTCCAAGTCCGCCGATTCAGCCCCGTCCTGGCACTGCCTTGCCGGCTGGACGGGCCCCGGCCATCTCAGGTCGACCCAGCTCGGCCCTGACAAGACGGAACCCCCCGGTTCCCGCCAAATCAGCTCCAGCGGTTCAAAAAACCACCTCTCTGACGTGCACCACCCAACAGCCCAGCTGCTGATGGAACGTAACCCACCAACCAGCCCAGATTCACGCAACGGCCCAGCAGACCTTTTGACTTCACGAAAACCCATGTGATGGTGCCAGCGTCAACCCCTATAAAAGGATAAGTTACGTCAAAAACAAGGTAACACACATTTTACCCACTGGAGGCCCTAACTCTCAAAGGGATGACCCGGTCCTTCTGAGACCTCTCCCTCTTCAAGAGCTCTCTCGAGCTCCTTCTCTACTGTGACCTCTGTCACTAACTTGGGCATCGGAGGGTCCCACCGGGGAACCCTCTCCGGTCTTGGGACTTCTTTGCAGGCAACCCGGTGAAGAAGAAGAGCCTCCGTTCTCGACATCCAGGAGGGGTGATCAAGCGTCATCAAATACAATTTATAAAATAGATACACTCTAGCCCCTTCTTTCAAGTAATAATTATGCTTTCAAATTAGCCATCGACAAACATACAACAGATATTTGGATCATGCTCTTGAATAATTTTCTTAAAAATATTGTAAAATAAAAGATTTTGCAACAGCTTATAATTTTAAAATAATGAAAGAAAAAAATTAGAAATTATTTGACAAGCCATCCCCACCACAATATCTAAAAGAAGGAATGTAAAAGATGCATGATTACCATTGCTAGAGGCCCTCTTGAAACGTAGGTTGCTAGCCTTATGAGCACCACGCCAATTAACTCTAGTGTTTGATGGCAAAATCATGAAGTAAAAAAAAAAAAGAGGAGGTGGCTATGATATTCCTCCACCATAGTAAGCTCTTAGGAATGCTACTCCTTTGACTTCACACAGCTTCATACCAATTTGCTTCCAAATAGGTATTGATTTTTATCCATAAGTGACTTGAGTTGGCTCCTTGCTAGCTCAATCATTTGGTGGAGTTAATAACATCTGTCCATTAGCTTTGTGAGGATTTTTCTTTCACTTTCTTTCTTATCTATTTGAGAATCTTTCATATTGTCCATGTAACATAGATTAGTTAGATCCATCGAATGAATATGATTGGCTTTTTTATCTTTTCCCTACCTAGAGAGAGCCGCATAGAGGGATGTGCTACCAAAGCCTAACAATAAAAAGAGAGAAATAGAGGGATGGGTATTGCTCTATGATGAGCTCTTTTATTAATCATCCATCACCCTAAGTTTTCCTTCACAAGCTTTTGTCCCTCCATCCAATTATGACCCTTGATTAGCTTTTTAAAGTGCCCTACATCTCATTGCCTAACTTGTCTCCTTTCTCCCCAGACCCTGGTCAACTTGAACCCTGGTTACCACCATCCAAGTTTGCACAATCTTTTTTCCTCTTGGTGAATATTCTCAACCTTTTCTTCTATGATGTGTGTACATTGACTCTCAAGATGGTTGATTGTCCCATGAAGAAAGCCAATGATTGAAGTGATTTTTATATTTGAATTTATGCCAACTTCTCCTCTCCTTTGCAACTATATGCACTATAGGGCGAAAGGTTATGATAATGTTTACTTGAACATATACCTTAAAATAACCTATTTTGATAACCTGTTACATCTATCTACAAATCATAGGGTGTTGGCAACTATAACTATTCGTAATGTCAATCTTTCTTTTCCACTGCTCGATCAAAAGATTAGAAAACTAAACCCATATCGGGGCATGTTTGATGGTATCAATCTTGGAATGAACACAGGCCTTTAATGCTCTAGAGCCAAAACTTAGCTTGCAGTGACCCATGATCCATTAGACATCACTCAATCTCTATCCTTTAGTGATTGGAAATGAAGCAATGTATGATCAACAAAGATGGGGATGATCTTGAATCTACTCATTATTTTTCATTAAACCGTTGGTTCTTTGGAAATAAAATCAAGAAGAAAACTATTATCGAGTAACTTTCCTATGAAGGATAATATTCATCATTAGTAAACATTATCATATTCTTCATCAATGAATATCATCATCTCTATAAACTTTTCTTTACAGCATGCAATCATCACCTTTGTAAACTTTTTAAGGTTTCACACCATTGCTATTACCCCAAATAACTTGGGCCCAAGACCAACTTTGTTTTATGAGATTGTCCGTATATCCTCTTTCTCCTTACTTCTTATATCACCAACGTATGCTTTTCTTCCTCTATCTAACAACACAATCTTTAATCACCTCCGAATCCTCATCTCCTACCTCTTCAACTAGCAGGTATAAGGAAGCATCCTCTAGTTTTTGATTGAAATAGTCTCTATTCCCTTCGATCATGATGACTTCTCTTACAACACAACCTTTTCTCACTAAAAAACTTAAAGTTTCTCTCTTTATATGTTAATTTAAATTATTTATCATGCGAACAATGCCATAATCAAATAATATAAATTTACAAACATGTATAGTTTGTTCTCATTTTTATTACAACAAAGATAATAATAAATATAATTTATAATGGTTATTTTTAGAATAAACTAGACCATGACATATGTTATGTGAGTAAAAAGGCATAAATAATACTATAATAAAAAAGAGAAGAACAAGGAAGAGTAATAGTTAAAATGAAGTTTTGCAAGTTGACTTACAATTTGAGATTTGATTATGCCATTTTTTAATGAAGAAAAATTTATCTCGTAGATTATAGAATGTAAGAATATTTAATGATTTTCTGACCTTTTCATGATAATTAGTATAGCGTGAGATTTGATAGTGTATCCAAATAAAATAAATAATATACACGATTTTCATCGAAAATAATCATCAACTTAAGAGAAGAAATCAATGTTACTGAAGCCTTAAATTACAATTGAAAGGAAGCATCCATCCATCTTATCGACTATTTAGGTAAAAGTAATAGGATCATTATATTTGATTGTATCCTAGCAATTCTATATGACAGTGATTTTAGGTCACATCTACCTCTAAAATCATAGCTTAACTTAGCAATCCTATACTCACCCTTGAGAAGGATATCCAAGATCATCTTAGGATAATTATCTTGGATTAAAATGCCCTTCATTTACAGAGAAAAGGATGCCCAATATTTCTTATTAATAAAATAAAATTTAATATTTTAATATTATATAATATTAAAAATGATATTGAAAATATTATGATTAATGCTTAAAAATTATTTTTATGATAAACAAATATCCTAGAAATTGTTTTGATATTATATGATTAATAATTTTAAATTTTCAACCTCATTTAGTTTGTATAATATATCTATATAACAAAGAGTTTCTTAGAAAAGTCCAAAAAAAAGTAGCTTTTGTTTGATCAGTGGATTCAAACTAGGCAATGGAAAAGTGATCTTTCGTAAGAAAGTGGTTCTCAGGTATAGTAGGTATGGTATAATAGAAAATCGTCCAAAAGATGAGAAAGTCATTATTTAAGAAGAAAAAAAGCTATTTTTTTAATAAAATAAAAATACCCTAAATCCAAAAGAAGTCAAAAACCTTCATTGAATTTGTGATCTTTTATAAAAAATACCTATATTTTTTTAGACAATATTAATTTATAATATGTTTTGATTATTATTGTCAAAAATAAAAAATTATAAATTCATAAACTTGTGATAAAAATAATATTTTTAGTCATTTATGAGGAAAATGAATGGCTAATCAAATATGAGGTACTTAGGAAAGTTTTTTTTTTTTTCTCATCATACTTTGCTTACTATATAGCATGTACTTTCTAAGCTTTATTTTTTTTAGAAATGAACATTTTAACTTCCAAATGAGATGTCCATGATATTCAAAATCATGGAATAATGGATAGTTGGATATCTTTAGTGACCGTATCTTGCAAGCTGTGATAATCTTATACGCTATCATCCTGCATCTTAAGGTAACAATGATTAAAATCTACATGATGATTTAGATAAAGAAGCATAGAATAGTAGAATAGAGCATGGCATATGAATACCGTTTGAATTCAATACGAAATAAGTGAGTTCAAATTGATTTTAAGTGAATTTATGTTTTAGATATTTGATATAATACCATACAAAGCAATAATAGATCAACTCAAAACTGGTTCATTTAGTTCTTTTCTCTCGAAGAGAGAGAGGGGGAAAGAGAGAGAGAGAGAGATGGCGTCGGTGAAGCTGAGCGCTCCGTCCAGCCAATGGATTGGGGGCAGGAAGCCTTAGGATCGGGTTTGCGTCCGTCCGGCTGTCCGGCGGGTTGCCCTCCCGGTCCGGGCCGGGTCTTACACCGACGAGCTCGTCCAGACTGCCGTGAGTTGCCCGAACCCTATCTCTACATTCCAAGCCCAACTATTTACATAATCTTCGCTTGCCTTCGATTTTACATGCTATCTTTTCCCGTATGTTCTCTTTTCTGATTTTTTTGAAGCTTTAATTTGATCTACGACGATCTCTGATATACTTGTTTCCCGGGAGTTTGTAATTTGCGTCATTTTGGTTCGTGGGCTTTTCTGGGAGTTATAGAATTGATGGTTTCGCGATATTTGTTGTTTGAATATGCTTGATAAAGTACTTATATCCTGATTTTGTTGCGTATTTAAATTCGTTTTTTTATCATCCTTTTGCTTTCCTGTCTCAGATATTGGTCTCATAATAAGTTCTGAAAAATAATACCCGATTTATTTTAATCTCTGTTGATGCTCGATCACTTTGAGCTGGCATCCTTGAGCGTCGGCCGTTCCTCCATAAAAATATCGGGGCCCTTCCTTGTCTTCAAAGCCTGCAAGAAGTCCCACGGCCGGGTATTCCGGCGGGGACCCTCCGACGCTCAAGTTAGTGCTCTAGGCAACAACCGTGAGCTTGAGGAAGCTCGAAAGAGAAAAAGAGAAAGGCTCAAAATGAACGTGTTGAGTTTCTTTTTAGTTACCTTTTCTTACCTAATTTATTTACCTTTATACTCTGTGTAACTTGTTGAGAAGTTTGGGTTCTTGTCCTTTAGTAGGAAGGAGTCATGTGGAGCCTTATGATGGACCATGACTTTTGGGGGCTCATTTAGTCTGAGTGGCTGAAGTGTCATGATGACTGAGGACTTTTGGTGGATGAAATGTCAGGGCTGACATCGGTGAGGTTCAAAATGCTGCCACTTGTCAAGACTTTTATGATAAACGATAACTTTCAATAAAGCTTACCTCTTAGTGGAATGTTAGAGCTACAGGCGCCATCTCATCAGAGACAGATGACCCCTTAATTATCTCATTAAAGTAAGTGGTCATAGTTTATTAATTCAGAAGATGATGTGATGAACAGTCACTGTAGGGCCCACGTGTGTCCGAGCCTTACCCTTTTAATCATATCCGTACCGCCCTCATTAATTAGAACTTAGTCTGAGCCATGGACTGAGGCCGTCAAGGATTACTTGGAGGCCGCTAAGGAAGGGCCGCCGGGGACTTCTGGTAAGGCCATTATCGACTGGGCCGGGGCCGCCAAGAACTGCTCGGGAGCCGCCAAGAATGATCTAACAGGGGCCGCCTAGGAACGCTCGGGGCCGCCTAGGACTGCTCGGGCCTGCCTAGGAACGCTCGGGGCCGCCTAGGAACGCTCGGGGCCGCCTAGTGCGCCCGGGCCGCCTAGGTGCGCCCGGGGCCGCCTAGGAGCGCTGGGGCCTGCCTAGGAACGCTCGGGGCCACCTAGGAACGCCCGGGGCCGCCTAGGATGCTAGGGGCCGCCTAGGACTTGTTTGAGACCGCCCAGTCTCCCTTACGTGCATGCATGGGGCCGTCTAGGCCATCCGGGGTTGCTGCGAACTAGGTCTGGGTGTCGTCGTGGATGACGACTTAGTACCGTCACAGACTGAGGTCGGGCGTCGTCACAGATGACGATTGGGTACTGTCGTGGACTGAGGCCGAGTGCCGTCGAGGAATTACTTGGAGGCCGCCTAGAATGGGGCCACTGCAGCCGTTGTGGAAGGCAATAGGCCGTTGAGGTCGTTGAGGAATGTGGCTGGGATGAGGTTGGTGTCAGAGTGGAGAGCCTAAGACGGGCTACTGGCGCGTCCATGGTATTTTAGTATGTCTGACCGAGAGGTCCAGAGCGGAAAGAATGGGACGGCCTGGAGTTCTCCCTGTTCCGTCAGCTAAGCTCAGGGAGAGATGGGAGGCCTGTCGAGATGGGCCTCTCTCCCCCTCTCGCCCTTTTCTTACGCTCTCTTGTCAGGGCCATCAGACATTATTTATTGCCTGCCATGAAGCACCTCATAAGGCTATTTAATAATTAAGACTTGTGGTAGCGGAGAGAGAGAGAGGGCGCGCGCGCTTGGGGCTACCATAGAAGAAACTGTTGTCTTAGGTTGCCGAGGGCCGTTAAGGAAGCTGAACGGCTAGGAAAGACTGTTGAGAACGGCTCGACTGGTCCGTCCGTGGTCAACAACCGAGGACGTACACGTCTCCCGTCTGAAGACAAACATCAGGAAAGATCGTTCAGGAACAAACTGCCGTAGTTTTTTTTTATGGGCCTGTTAACGGGCCCCATCAATCTCTTTTGATTTTTTGATTAAATACAAGACCAATGCAGTTCGTGTTTTCTTTTTTCTATTATTCTATCATCTAGAAATTAATTATTTTGAATAGATCTTGTTTTAATCTGTTATACAAGGCATGACTGACAAGAAAAGGTCAAGCATTGTAATCGTCAGCAGTTGTCAGTTGAGCGATAAAACGCCAAATTTAGAATCAATATGGAAGCTACAAGGGAAATACAAGTATAATGTTGCTTTGGCCATAACATCCACCATACTGAATTTATTCTGTTCCTGAAAAGGGAAAGCTCAATAAAAATAATTCATTATCTTTCACTCAAGGAAACAAAGGACAAATGAGTGCTTTAACGATTCATTTGCTTGTATGATCTTTTAGTTTATGTTCTTGTTGCCGTCGGATCTGTCCTCCGACTCGAGCGTGATCGGCCTCTTGATCTAGGCTTCCTCCTGGGCGGACCTGCACAGAAGTCCTCACGCGAGAGGTGTTGGGGGTGGCCCTCTGCGGAAGACCCTCCGACGCTCAAGTCAGTGGGGATCGACGATTAATAGAAATGAGGAGAAGGATCTCTCTGGGGAGTCCTCCAGGGATGGCCAATCGGGA